>RDRW01000104.1:0-62344 GCA_007896445.1 Puccinia hordei
TAACTGAATATGACAAAAACAAATGACATGAATTGGTTTGGTGGACAAACTATGGCAAGATACAAATCATTGAATTGAGAATCCCTGCAGAATACTCATTATCGGCAAAGAATAGAGGGGCAGTGATAAACGCAACCAACGTATCAACCCAAAACAAATTTTTTTTGGCGTGCCGGGGCACTCACGAAAAAAAAAACATTGGGTGTAGGGTATAAAGACAATTTTATTTGGCGGTGACGACCCACACGCAAAAAATGGCGTGTGTTGTGGTTCCCACACGCCAATTTTTTTTGGCGTGTGGGCCCACACGAAATTTTTTTCGCGACCCACCCCCACCTCCCACACCCCCACGTGTCCCCACAAACACTGTGGCCCACGCCACCGCCACCCAATTTTTTTGGCGTGCGGGTCCCCTCTCGCTCACGTAATCGAATGGGAGGGCCATTTGATTAACGTGAGCGGGCCGGCTGACGAGGTTATACAACCTCGTCAGCCGGGAGGACTTCCTCCCGGCACGAGGCTGTATAACCTCGTCGGCCAGGAGGACTTCCTCCCGGCCGACGAGTTATACAACCTCGTCGGCCAGGAGGAAGTCCTCCTGGCTGACGAGGTGTATAACCTTGTCAGCCGGAGGACTTCCTCCTGGCTGACGAGGTTATACAACCTCGTCAGCCAGAGGAAGTCCTCCCGGCTGACAAGGTTATACAACCTCGTCAGCCAGGAGGACTTCCTCCTGGCCGACGAGGTGTATAACCTCGTCGGCCGGGAGGAAGTCCTCTCCCGGCCGACGAGGCTATACAGCCTCGTCAGCCAGGAGGACTTCCTCCTGGCTGACGAGGTTGTATAACCTCGTCAGCGGGAGGAGGAAGTCCTCCGGCTGACGAGGTTATACAACCTCTTCAGCCAGGAGGACTTCCTCCTGGCCGACGAGGTTGTATACCTCGTCGGCCGGGAGGAAGTCCTCCCGGCCGGCGAGGCTATACAGCCTCGTCAGCCGGCCCGCTCACGTAATTGAATGGCCCATTCGATTACGTGAGCGGGATCCCCCCACACGCCAAACAATTGGCGTGTGGAGAGCCGCACGCCAATTGTTTGGCGTGCGCTCCCACACGCCAATTGTTTGGCGTGTGGGGGGAGCGCACGCCAAACAATTGGCGTGTGGGAACCACACGCCATTTTGGCGTGTGGGTCTCACACGCCAAATAAAATTGGTGTGTAGACCCTACACACCACTTTTTTTTTTGGCGTGTAGCCCCGCACGCCAAAAAAAATTGGCGTGCGGGTTGGCGTTGGCGTGCGCGCTTGGCGTGCGTTTATCAACGCCCAGAATAGAGGCCATTGAAAATTCTGAACCTCACCGACTTTGCAATGTATTTACACATCTCCTAGAGTTTGATGGATGCAAAGACACACCAGTTGAAATTCTCCATGTTTTCTCCCTTGGTGTTGTCAAGTACTTGGTCAGGGGACTTCATGGAAAAACAGAAAGACCTTGCAAAGATGGAGGCCCTTTTCAACTCAGTTAACTTGGATTGCCTCAACATTCCACCAATCCAAGGTAAATATATGGTTACCCATTGGAAAAGTTTTATTGGAAAGGACTTCCGCACTTTAGTACAGTTGGCCCCATTTGTTTTTTTTCCATTCATGGATGAAACACAAAAGAAATTATGGATTCCTCTATGCAAAATAGGAAGCCTGATTTTCCAGACCACTATAGAAAGCATGGATGAATATATTGCAGAACTTCGAATGAATATACAGATATTCATGTATCATATTCTCAAGATGTCAGCACAATGGGCAAATAAGCCCAAGCTTCACATATTGTTACATCTCCCGAGTCAATCAAACGATTTGGGCCAGCAACATTATTTGCCACTGAGAAGTTTGAGAGTTTCAATGGCCGTCTCAGGCACGCTGCAGTTCACACCAATCGGCTTAGTCCAGGACATGATATTGCCATCAGTTTCAGTAACTATCAGATAATGAGATTAATCCTTTCAGGTGGTTACATGTTTGACCATAATCAAAAAGAGTATTTCCAAGCATCAAACCAAGTGAGAGGAATATTTTCAGGAAATCCAGCCATTCAAAAGGCCATGGGATTCAATAACCAAAAAGTTATGACAATTGGACAATACCCCTATGTCAAATCATCCACAATTCCAGATGGAGGACTTGAACAAGTTCCAGATGCATTGAGACTGTATTACCCAACGGCCCCAAATCCGCCAGGTTTGGATACTGAACCTCAATGATAAGGAATCTATTCAAAAGGACTCATTTGTCATTGTCAGTCAAATTTCTATTATTTTTATATTGCCTATGAGAAATAAAGTGCTGAAAGGAAATCCAATACATCCAGGAAGAAAAAAATAATGGGAATTCAGACATATCTTGTGTTATGTCAATTTGGGAAGTCATCCACCCCAAATCTTACTTCATAAAATTGGCTGAATGTAAACTCAATGGGTTACAAAAAGATTGTTCAATGAGAATTGTGCACAAACAAAGAAACTTTACATGTGTTCCAGCATCTGTGAGCCAATTTGAATACCACATGTCCAACCCATCCTACCCATTCTGATCAATCTGTGTTACTACTCATTAGAAAATCCTGTGTTGTGTAAATGTGCAACACAACTGCTTTGATGGTGGGTGTCAGGCAGGGGTGTCAAATAGATCAAGAAGGATTAGACAAGAGGGAACCACGGTATCTCGTCAAATACATCATACTTCCTATAACAGCTATCTCTTGAACGCATTCTCACATCACCAATCTGTATTGCACCGGTCAATTTCCCAATTGGAACATGAACAAATCACAGAACATAAAATGCATGATGCAGCTCATGCTGGTCAAAAAATTTGGATTGATAATATGACCAAAAAGAAAGGAAAAAATGTGGAAGGATCTAGGAAATCAAACGACCCTCAGTTTAGCCCCCAGGTTCAACCAAGATCATTGTATAACCCAACCTATAGCCCTAGTGCTGCATCTGCTTCATCTCACCGCCCAAATGTGTCATCTCACCGCCCAAATGTGAGCCCTCAACCTGTTCCAAGGATACATCACAACCCTCAAACCAGCCAGTCATTGTATAACCCCAATTGCAGCCCCCAGGTTGCACCAAGATCATTGTATAACCCCAATTGCAGCCCCCAGGTTGCACCAAGGTCATTGTATAACCCCAACTGCAGCCCCCAGGTTGTACCAAGGTCATTGTATAACCCCAACTGCAGCCCCCAGGTTGTACCAAGGTCATTGTATAACCCCAATTGCAGCCCCCAGGTTGCACCAAGGTCATTGTATAACCCCAACTGCAGCCCCAGGTTGTACCAAGGTCATTGTATAACCCCAACTGCAGCCCCCAGGTTGTACCAAGGTCTTTGTATAACCCCAATTGCAGCCCCCAGGTTGCACCAAGGTCATTGTATAACCCCAACTGCAGCCCCCAGGTTGTACCAAGGTCTTTGTATAACCCCAATTGCAGCCCCCAGGTTGCACCAAGGTCATTGTATAACCCCAACTGCAGCCCCCAGGCTGCATCAAGGTCAATGTATAACCCAAATTGCAGCCCAGTTGTTGCATCCACTTCATCTCACCAACCTCAATTCAGCCCTCATGTTGAATCAAGGACTCTTTATCACCCAAATCACAGCCCTGGTGTTGTATCCACTTCATCTCACCACCCAAACTTTAACACCCATGTTCCTGTTACTTCATCTCACCACCCAAACTTTAACACCCATGTTCCTGTTCCTTCCAGGTCATCTCACTGGGCGTTGATAAACGCACGCCAACGGCGCACGCCAACGCCAACCCGCACGCCAATTTTTTTTGGCGTGCGGGGCCTACACGCCATTTTTTTTTGGCGTGTAGGGTCTACACGCCAAAAAAAAAGGGCGTGTGAGACCCACACGCCAAAAATGGCGTGTGGTTCCCACACGCCAAAAATGGCGTGTGGTTCCCACACGCCATTTTTTTTTTGGCGTGTGGGCCCCGCACGCCAAATAAAATTGGCGTGTGGGCCCCGCACGCCAATTGTTTGGCGTGCGGGTCCCCCCTCGCTCACATAATCGAGTGGGAGGGACCACTCAATTACGTGAGCGAGGCCGGCTGACGAGGTTATACAACCTCGTCAGCCGGGAGGACTTCCTCCCGGCACGAGGCTGTATAGCCTCGTCAGCCGGGAGGACTTCCTCCCGGCACGAGGCTGTATAGCCTCGTCAGCCGGGAGGACTTCCTCCCGGCTGACGAGGCTATACAACCTCGTCAGCCAGGAGGAAGTCCTCCTGGCCGACGAGGTTGTATAGCCTCGTCGGCCGGGAGGACATCCTCCTGGCCGACGAGGTTATACAACCTCGTCGGCCAGGAGGAAGTCCTCCCGGCCGGCGAGGCTATACAACCTCGTCGGCCAGGAGGAAGTCCTCCTGGCTGACGAGGTTGTATAACCTCGTCAGCCGGGAGGACTTCCTCCCGGCTGACGAGGTTATACAACCTCGTCAGCCAGGAGGAAGTCCTCCTGGCCGACGAGGTTGTATAGCCTCGTCGGCCGGGAGGACTTCCTCCCGGCCGGCGAGGCTATACAACCTCGTCGGCCAGGAGGAAGTCCTCCTGGCTGACGAGGTTGTATAACCTCGTCAGCCGGGAGGACTTCCTCCCGGCCGGCGAGGTTATACAACCTCGTCGGCCAGGAGGAAGTCCTCCTGGCTGACGAGGTTGTATAACCTCGTCAGCCGGGAGGAGGTCCTCCCGGCCGACGAGGCTATACAACCTCGTCGGCCAGGAGGACTTCCTCCTGGCTGACGAGGTTGTATAACCTCGCCGGCCGGGAGGAAGTCCTCCCGGCTGACGAGGTTATACAACCTCGTCAGCCAGGAGGACTTCCTCCTGGCCGACGAGGTTGTATAGCCTCGCCGGCCGGGAGGAAGTCCTCCTGGCTGACGAGGTATACACCTCGTCAGCCGGCCTCGCTCACGTAATCGAGTGGTCCCTCCCACTCGATTATGTGAGCGAGGGGGGACCCGCACGCCAAACAATTGGCGTGTGGGCCCCGCACGCCAATTGTTTGGCGTGCGCTCCCACACGCCAATTGTTTGGCGTGTGAGAGCGCACGCCAAACAATTGGCGTGCGGGGCCCACACGCCAATTTTATTTGGTGTGCGGGGCCCACACGCCAAAAAAAAATGGCGTGTGGGAACCACACGCCATTTTTGGCGTGCAGGTCTCACACGCCAATTTATTTTGGCGTGTAGACCCTACACGCCAAAAAACAAATGGCGTGTAGGCCCCGCACGCCAAAAAAAATTGGCGTGCGGGTTGGCGTTGGCGTGCGCGCTTGGCATGCGTTTATCAACACCCCATCTCACTACCCTCAATTCAGCCCACATGTTGCATCAAGTCACCAAACATATAGACCCAGTTCTGGCTCCAGCCCAAATTACTACAAGTGATATTCTTCATGTCATGATATGGCCAATTGTCATGCATTCTGATTAGTTTGCAATCACACCCCAGTTTTTTTGCATGCATAAAAGACACTTTGCAGTTATTTTATGATGTTAATTAGTAGATATGGCCAATTAAAATGATTTTATGATGATATTGAGTAAAATAACATTTATATCTAAAAAAATAAAAAAAATGGCATTTGGAGGTAATCATGAAATAAATGCCACATCTGTCCCAGGATCCATCCCGGAGTGGAGGCAATTTCCCTAAGTTGGTTGTACAGGTCAAACCATTTGTGTAGTGCCCATTGATGACACAATCTCAAAAGGACATTTGGATCCCATTATGATATATTGGAAGCCTAATATTTGAAACAAAAATAGATGACAAGTTTCACACAATCCTCAGATTTGGCCCAGCTGGCTTATTTGCAAGTGAGAAGTTTGAAAGCTATGAAACCAAATATACATATAATATATATATATAACCAGTAAATTACAAGTATAAGAGATCAGCCTTGAGGATTGTAAGATCCCAGCCGCTTGAGAACATTGGCCACACCAGATATGATCAAACGAGCTGGGCCCACACGGAAGCCTAGGTCTGTGAGCTCTTTCTGAGACATTCCTTTGAAAGCAGACCAGTGGTAGAAAGAATGTTCAGACATTACAGACAAGGTTTGTCTGTCATTTTCAGACAAGTATGAAAAGAGAAAAAATTCCGCCATGGTGAGATTGGCTTCTCCCCGGCATGGAGTGCCAGTGGGGTGTGCACCAGAAACTGAGAGAGAATTGCCCTCAATTGGAGGGATAAGGGGGAGAAGAGGGGCCTGGTTGGTGTTGATTTCTTCAGTGGGGTCTGCTTCAACCCCATCTTCTGAGGGGGGCCAAGATATGTGTGTGTAATCAGACTCAGTGGTGCTGAGGCTGGGGGGGGACTACAACAACTTTATATTAGTCAAGTTGCAGGGGTCCCTCCATTTGAAAAAAAAAAACTTATTAACTTACAGGATTCTTAGATAATCTCTCCCTGTATTCAGGGGAGAATTTGATTAAAACTGAGGCAGAAATATCCCCTTTGTTGGGGATATTCACCATGAGGCGTCGAAACCGCCGGTAAGTTGAAGCGGAGGCCAGGGGGTAGAGGTGGTATTGTCGTCCTCTGCGGACGCGGCCAATCCATGCGAGATGGCGGGAGGCATCCTCATACTTCAGGATGCCTCCAACCAAGATGTTGCTGCGGGCCGAATCAAGAAAGTTGAAAACAAGCTTCTTGAATCGGCACAGGCGGTGGGTGGTGCGTTGGCTGACCGGCATAAGCTGAGACTGGTTGGTCGGCCAGAAACCTTGTGCCTTCTCAGGCGCACAAAGTTTGAGGATGTTGTCACATAGCCAGGGGTCAAAGACGATGTCGACCTGGTGGGTGGTTCTAGGCATTAGTGCTGGAGAGGGCGGGAAGGAGGGATGACAATGGTTATAAAAGGACTGCACTTGATGCAGTCCTTTTATAACCATTGTCATCCCTCCTTCCCGCTCTCTCCAGCTCTGACTTTGATTGAGCCGAGAGGGGCGGGACTCCAATCATGATCTACTTTCTCAAGTCGACATGAGATTGTAAAGAAATTTGGTTTGATTGCTAAAAAACTAAAAACCAGAACTAAGAAAAGAAGAAGGAAATTAGGAAGGAGGTCATGAGGAACAAGAAGAGAAGAGGAAAAGGTGATCTGGAAGCATACCGCAGGACAACAAGAGATAGAGAGGAGATGAGGAATAGTCAATGAGGGAGATGAGGAAACAGCTGAGATTCAGACTATTGAGAGGGTAGATGAGAGGAAGAGTTGACGAGTTAGTGATTTCGTCAACAAACA
The DNA here is from genome assembly GCA_007896445.1 of Puccinia hordei. Classification (NCBI taxonomy): domain Eukaryota; kingdom Fungi; phylum Basidiomycota; class Pucciniomycetes; order Pucciniales; family Pucciniaceae; genus Puccinia; species Puccinia hordei. The sequence goes on from RDRW01000104.1 coordinate 7,326, forward strand.
AGAAAGAAGAAAGAAAGAAGAAAGAATGAGAAGAAATAGAGGCAAAACAAACTGTGAAAGGATGGGGTGTTCGAATTCGACACAGTATAGGAAAGGGTAGGAAAGGGAATATCGCTCTGACTAAGAGAAGAATAAAAAGAGGGGAGAGAAGGGGAGAAGGGAGATGATCAGGACTTGTCGTCGAGCCGGATTGATTGTCGGTGAGTTACATTACTATTGTAGTCCAGAAGCGTCTTGAGGAGTCTTGACGTTGTTGATTCTTGATGATCGTCATTGTCGAGAGTCTTGAAGAGAGGAGGAATTGATTAGAGTGGTTTGCTTTTGTAGTTCAACTTAACCCCCCCCCCCCCCCCCCCCGCGGCATACAGAGCACTGAGGAGGGGCACGAGTAAATGGCGGAGCGCGCTGAGAAAGTGATTATTCAACAGCCCTTGTTGTTTGTTGACGAAAGAACTGTCAGACATCGGTCTTGGAGTTTTTTCAGAGAGGAGTGGGGGGCCGCTTTTGTAAGCGAATCGGCAATCATGTCTGGAGAGGGAATCAATTTGACGTCGATTTCCTTTGCGGAGTACTTGCCTCGTAGACTCTTGATTTTGATGTCAAGGTGCTTGGTTTTGGAATTTGACCCAAATTTCTGCAGCTTTTCAAGCAGGCCTTTGCTATCGATATGAAACACAGTTGGAGGCAAGTTGATTCTCCAGAGCTCTTTGATGAGAAAAGAGAGCCATTGATTCTCTTGCTCGCCATCCGACAACGCGTTCATCTCCGATTCAGTGGAGGACATGGTAATGTTCTTTTGTTTTTTACTGTTCCAGAGGATCGGGAAGGACTTCCAGAACGCTAGCGTTCCACTTCGAGAGATCCTTGACTCTTGATCCTCGGCCCAGGTAGCGTCAGTAAAGAAGTTAATGCGATCAATCAGCTTGTTGGGTTCCGGTCGAAGGAGTAGTCCTAAGTTGGAAGTTCCCTTGAGGTATTTCCAGCAGTGTATCACCTGCTTCCAGTGAGTTAAACCCGGACGTTGGTTGAATTTTGACAGCATGGATACAGCGGCGGCCAGGTCTGGTCTAGTCCTGCAAGCCAGATAATTAAGCATGCCCGTGTAGGAGCGATAATTGATGTTGAGTTGTAAGAAGGCCTCGTGATCTCAATTGGTAGCCGTGTGTAATTGAACAGCCAGGGTGAGTGGAGTTTTTACAGGTCTGCAGTCTTGCAGCTGCAACAGCTCTAGACCTTTTTCTATCAGAGCAGGTTGAGAAAGCTCAATCAAATCAGAATGGATGTTCAGGTTCATTCCAAGTAAGGTATCAGGCGCATGAGCAGTTGAGTTGGGGAACCAAGATAGGAACAATTCTTCAAATTCATTGACTCGGCCGACGACAATGAGATCGTCGACGTGAAAGAAAATGAAGGAATTCTTGTCCTTGTGGATAAAAAGGCATGCGTCTGAGATCGAAGGGTTGTAATTGACTTCGAGAAACCAAGCTGTTAAAGTTTCGTACCAATTCTTGGGCGCTTGCCTGAGGCCGTACAGAGACTTTATCAGTCTTAGGTAGGGAGCCGATCGATGAGAACCTTCGGGGGTCTTGATGTAGATTTCCTCGTCAAGAGGAGCAAAGAGAAACGCTGATTTTACGTCGAACTGCTTGATAGGCATTTGCAGATCAATAGCCAGCACAAGCAGAGTAAGGAGCGACGGGAATTTGCCGGTAGGTGCAAATGTCTCAAAAAAATCTTCTCCGTAGGTCTGCAGGAACCCTTGGATGCAGAGACGGGCCTTTTTTTTTTTCAGATGAGTTGGTAGCCGGTTTCGTCTTGAAAACCCAGGTTGTTCTAAGGGATTTTGAAGGCGTTTCTTCTTGATCAAGCCACACGTCATGAGCTTCAATGTTATTCAGCTCGGAGTCAATGGCATTCTTCCAGCACGAAGAATCTGGGCCAGCAAGAGCGTTTTTGAAGGACTTGGGGTCGGTTGTAGCGCATGAGTATTCGGTAAAGTGGGTGTACTGGACGGGCTTCACTTGGAGAGTTCGGTCCCTAAGAATCCGTCCTACAGGAGCATCAATAGGAGGTACTAAAGCTTCAACTACCTCAACTTCGTCTTCACTAGAATTGTCGACCAAAGACTGAAAGAAATCTCCTGACTCATTGGAGTCATCCTCTTCTTCTTTGATAACAGGTTCGACTTCTTTCAAGTTTTTTTCGTTTGGAGGAAGTTTCTCCTCGGCCTGATTTGTCTGCTGCTCTTCAATCAGTTCGCCGAGATCCGTATTTGAAGAGCCAGAAGAGTCGAAATCTAGGAATTTAACATTTTTTGAATCGATCATTCTCCCGTCTGAAAGCCGAATTCGGTAAGATTTAAGGTCCACGTTGAAGCCCAGAAGCTTGCCGAAATCTTCTCTCGGTTCAAGTTTAGATTTTTTCTTGTTGGACACGACAACGAGGGGGTTGCCGATAGGCTTGAAGAATTCAAGGGGCACAGACTTCATCTTAAATAGCTCGTATGGTGACTTTTTACTGCGATGTGCTGGGATTTGGTTCAACGTGAGAGTACACGCGCCAAGGATTTTGTTCCACAGAGTCGGGCTAAAACCGGAATCCAAAAGCACAGTTCGGAGAGACTCCAGAATTGTGCGATTAAATCGCTCGGCTAGACCGTTCTGCTGGGGAGTGTAAGCGTCTGAGAAACGCTGTTGAATAATATGTTCGAGGCAGTACCGTTCGAGATCTGAGTTAACAAACTCTGTTCCTCGATCGGAATGGAGAATAGAAGGATAATAACCAAGTCGTTTGGCTTCGACGTCAATGGCATGGGTTAGAGCCTTGAAGGTGTCGGCCTTGGTAATCAGTGGCACTGCAGCGACGAAACGAGTGTTGGCGTCCACAATTGTGAGGAAGTATTTGTGTTTTTTGTGAGACATCAAAGCGATCGGCCCGACGAGATCGAGGTGGATTTCTTCAAGTGGCTTGGAAGCAGTGGAAGATTGGTGTTGGAACGAAGCCTTCGTCACTTTCACAACAGCGCAAGTTCTACACACCGCCGGAGCTTTCACAGGTATACCTAACTTTTGTCAAATTCGACTGTAGCTAACATGTCCAAGCGACTTATGCAGAAGCTCAGCCGAGCAGAGATGAGATTCGTGGTTTGTTGGAAGTAGTTCAAGAACAGGTAGGTTATGTTGATAACTTCCTTCTAAGTATATTTCTCCATTTTTGAAGATGGTGAAGTGATTGATGAGGAAATTGACTGTGCATTGCTCTAGTAGAAGATGACGGAGAGAGAGAACGTTGACAGTGATTTTTGGGACAAATAACACATTGTGCAGTATGACAGGTCTGTTCTTGAAGAGTACTTTAATTGATCCTTTTCCTTCTATCCTCAGTGTGCTCATACCGCAGCTGGTGTTGATCATGCCGTCTTCGGTTTCGTCTAGATGGGTGAAGAGGTTTCAATCAGAAATCATGTGTGAAGTCAACCCCGAATCAAGGATGAAGGTAGATGGATGGCTGAGGGAGAATGATGAAAATGAGCTAACTTGAGATTCGTCCCTTCTCTTCATGAAAGCGTCGCGTTTTTCAGGGTATACCATCCAGCAACGGTCCTTGGTGTGCGACTTGGAGAAAGGGTTGTGTTGCCCTAGAATGCATCGAGGATCTTCTCGGGTAAACATGGTGGCTGTAATGGATTCTGTCTTGCCGGCAGAGGCAACCTTAAGTTCGTTGAGGTGTATCTCGAGATGGTCCAGTAGGACTTCAGGCTTGATATCCTCGCCGTTCTTGGAGTGAGTGATACTCTGTTTGATGTTGTCAAGGCTGCTGGGGAGACGACAAAGGAGATCGTAGGTGACAATGTCCATAGGAAGAGTGATTCCGACGTCTTCCATCTTGACGATGGAGCTTCTGACTTCGGTTATAAATCTCTCAATGTTGCTAGAGTCGAAGAAAATATTCGCGAATGCGTTATAGACACGAGCGCGATTGGATGGTTCAGAGGATATGAATCGTTTGATGATCGCTTTCCAAAGGAGCTGAGCATCTACTTCATTGATGGAGTTAACGACGTTGCTGTGAGTGACAGGAGAGATCTTGGCGATGATGATAGCGCAGAGTATGGTGTTATCGTTCTCGTCAAGAGCAGGGTGACCTTCTATCATATGATCCTTCAGACCGCCTAGTTTGAAAAGAGCGGTAATCCGGGTTCGCCAGCTTGAGAAATTTTCCTCCGTCAGAGTGGGAATAGCCTCAATTGACATTTTAAGGATGGTGGGGTTCACTTCATCCATCTTGTTGGCGCAGCTTCCTGGTTTTGAGTTTTTTTTTTTTTTTTTCTTTCTAGAGGTTCGCTGGGTTCGACTGTTAATCGTAAAGAAATTTGGTTTGATTGCTAAAAAACTAAAAACCAGAACTAAGAAAAGAAGAAGGCAATTAGGAAGGAGGTCATGAGGAACAAGAAGAGAAGAGGAAAAGGTGATCTGGAAGCATACCGCAGGACAACAAGAGATAGGGAGGAGATGAGGAATAGTCAATGAGGGAGATGAGGAAACAGCTGAGATTCAGACTATTGAGAGGGTAGATGAGAGGAAGAGTTGACGAGTTAGTGATTTCGTCAACAAACAAGAAAGAAGAAAGAAAGAAGAAAGAATGAGAAGAAATAGAGGCGAAACAAACTGTGAAAGGATGGGGTGTTCGAATTCGACACAGTATAGGAAAGGGTAGGAAAGGGAATATCGCTCTGACTAAGAGAAGAATAAAAAGAGGGGAGAGAAGGGGAGAAGGGAGATGATCAGGACTTGTCGTCGAGCCGGATTGATTGTCGGTGAGTTACATTACTATTGTAGTCCAGAAGCGTCTTGAGGAGTCTTGACGTTGTTGATTCTTGATGATCGTCGTTGTCGAGAGTCTTGAAGAGAGGAGGAATTGATTAGAGTGGTTTGCTTTTGTAGTTCAACTTAACCCCCCCCCCCCCCCCCCCGCGGCATACAGAGCACTGAGGAGGGGCACGAGTAAGTGGCGGAGCGCGCTGAGAAAGTGATTATTCAACAGATTGGAGTCCCGGTCGACTTGAGAACCTTGTGTGGTTTCCAAGCCGGCTTGGAAACCACACAAGGTTCTCAAGTCGACCGGGACTCCAATCCCATGTTGACTTGAGGATGATGGGGAGCTCAAGCCGACTTGAGAACCACAAATGGCTCTCAAGTCGACATGAGCACCCCCCTGAGTTGTCAAGTCGACTTGTGGATGGTTCTCAAGTCGGCTTGAATACCTCATTTCGGTTTTCAAGTCGACTTGAGTACCGTTGGGGGGGCTCAATCGGACTGCATAACACCCTGAGAAGATTATGTGGTTCTCAGGTCGACTTGAGAACCATTTGTGGTTCTCAAGTCGACTTGACAGCCTCATTTTGGCTGTCAAGTCGACTTGAGGACCACAAATAGTCCTCAAGTCGACCTGAAGGCCCCGTGGGTAGGAGGTCTCCCAGGACGAAGCTTAAATTTGTCTGGAAGTCGACCTGAGGACCAATTTCCGTCCTCAAGTCGACTTTTGTTGTCTGTTCGTCTTGAAGACGAATCACCTGTCACCAAAGTGTGCCCGTGGTGTACATAATCTTAGTTTTTCTCACATACTATAAATTATCCGTAGCATAGCCATAGTTGCTGCGGCGCGTACTTGTATATAGTTATGTTCAGGCTGTCCCGGTACCGGTTTCCTTCTTTTCTCAACCGAGTTGGGACCAATACCGTGGCGTGCATGAGCTCACCGTGACGCAATTCTCTTCGGCTCAATCTTACAGAAGAGAAAGGACCTGGTAACCGGCACCAGGACGGGACTAGTGAAACTATATACAGTTTTTGTGCCGCAGCTGTGCCGGTTCTGCTGCGGCAAATCTAGCTTATGTGCTACCAAAGTAGACTATCCAACAACTCTATATGTTTGTAACCTTGTTCATCCCTATGCGATAACAGATGTGATTGCGGCGATACAGAGTGACCAACCCAAATTAGCTCCGGTGGCCAGTGTAGGAATGTATGTGTAGCCGGTAATCTGTGTTGGAATCAAGGATAAACAAGATTACAAACACATAAATACATATTACAACATAATCTAGCTCACTTATATACATAAACTAGATTGGCCGCAGTCACACCACCTCTACTGCAGCGCAACATCTGTATTTAGAGCATCTCCAGCAGAGATGAAACCGGGCAACTTTTTGCTAAATTTAGCAGGTCACACGGGAAAACAGGGGTCCAGAAGACCTGCTACAGGATCCCAAATTGATCAAATCAAATCCAATCCCTCATCCCAGCCGGCTACCAAACCCAGCCTATAGCGGCTTTTGAAGGCCTCCCAAAACAGTGAGTCTGGTCTATTCAATGTCCGCCATCCATCCTCTCAACATCAACTCTGATTAAAAATAAACTCACCATACCAGATATACACATTGCCTGGTTTCTATGATTGCGTTGGTAGGTATTGGTAGCTGGGTCAGCAGTTGGTGAGCCGTAGATGGTTGGTCTGGGTTGGTTGGAAGGCTATCCACCCCTGGCGCTATTGCCAGTCTGCTGTGGCACGGATGGTGAAAGATCTGAGACAGATCTGTGAAATGCCCCTGGGCCCGCTAAAGCAACTGGGTAGATCCCCGGGCTGCTGGAGATGCTCTTAGTCTTTACCTGAGATTCTGGTACCAGCTCCCTTTCTCTCTTCACCAAGTTTGGGACTGATACCAAGATCTGCAGGAGCTTACCGTGACACATACCTTTTTGTCAGGTGAGTAGAAATTCATACACCAAGTTTGGGACCGATACCAAGATCTGCAGTGTTATGTCATTTTCCCATGACATTTTTTATTTTCATCACTGCCAGCATAATTGCCTAGGATGAAGTCATGCCAGTTAAACTGGGATGCACTCAACCAATTTAACCTTGGTTGAAATCAACTGATGAAATATAAATCCAAGGGACCCCCCTTGGTTTTATATTTCATTGGTTGAGGTCAACCTACTTTAAATTGGTTTTTTTGCATCCTAGTTTAACTGGGATGAACTCAACCTAGGCAATTATGCTGGCAGTGCATGTTTTCTCACATTTTAGATGTATAGTTTGTGAGCTTATGGGTTTTGGTCTCTCACCGACCCAAGTATGTACATAGACTTTACATATAAATAGTCCACTTACCAAAATATATTTTCCCCTTGGGGGAGTTTCCAGTTTCAGCTCTAACATGCAGGAGCTAACCGCAACACATACCTGTTTGTCAGGTTTGCTACATTCAATAATCTGTATGGATTCTGGTAGGTGTTGCCTGTGTAAGGTTTATGGTTTAGCAACATGTAGAACTTTACTCATCAAATACTCAAACGTCAAACAAATAGAAGTTCTATATACATACTTATTACTACATAATCATCATTGTATATAATCTAGGCCCGTGACACAATGTTTGAGTTTCCTCATCTCTCTTGGAACTCAAACAAACCGGTTGTGGGCCACTTACATACCTATCTTTCCTTATAGGTTTGTCTCAATATTTCACTTCATTATTTTTCATTATATTTTATATCTTCATTGTTTTCTTTTCTATCTTATTTGGAAATCTATCTCTCTTGGACCTCAAACAAAACAGTTGCGGCTCAATTACATACCTATCTTTCCTTATAACCCAGTGGAGACAGATGTAGTCTCCTCTGGCTGGCTGAGCCGCAGCCAAGCCAACCATGTGACCTAGGTCACAACACCCACCCCCTTGGCAAGGCTCCATGACACCTGCCAGGGAGGTTGGAAATACATACAAGCTGAGAACATAAAACACTGGAAAAGGTAAAAAAAAATAAAGAAAGAAAACTAATGATATATGAAACTACTGCCATCATCAAAAATATCATAGCCACCATCATCATAATCTTCACAGCCACTGTTATCAAAAAAATCAGACCCATCGAAATTGGCTCCACAATCAAAATTCTTGTCCCATACATTTACAATGGGGCGTTGATAAACGCACGCCAACGGCGCACGCCAACGCCAACCCGCACGCCAATTTTTTTTGGCGTGCGGGGCCTACACGCCATTTTTTTTTGGCGTGTAGGGTTTACACGCCAAAAAAAAAGGGCGTGTGAGAACCACACGCCAAAAATGGCGTGTGGTTCCCACACGCCATTTTTTTTTGGCGTGTGGGCCCCGCACGCCAAATAAAATTGGCGTGTGGGCCCCGCACGCCAATTGTTTGGCGTGCGGGTCCCCCCTCGCTCACATAATCGAGTGGTAGGGACCACTCGATTACGTGAGCGAGGCCGGCTGACGAGGTTATACAACCTCGTCAGCCGGGAGGACTTCCTCCCGGCCGGCGAGGCTATACAACCTCGTCGGCCAGGAGGAAGTCCTCCTGGCTGACGAGGTTGTATAACCTCGTCAGCCGGGAGGACTTCCTCCCGGCTGACGAGGTTATACAACCTCGTCAGCCAGGAGGAAGTCCTCCTGGCCGACGAGGTTGTATAGCCTCGTCGGCCGGGAGGACTTCCTCCTGGCCGACGAGGTTATACAACCTCGTCAGCCAGGAGGAAGTCCTCCTGGCCGACGAGGCTGTATAACCTCGTCGGCCGGGAGGACTTCCTCCTGGCCGACGAGGTTATACAACCTCGTCGGCCAGGAGGACTTCCTCCCGGCCGACGAGGTTGTATAACCTCGTCGGCCGGGAGGAAGTCCTCCCGGCCGACGAGGTTATACAGCCTCGTCGGCCAGGAGGACTTCCTCCTGGCTGACGAGGTTGTATAACCTCGTCGGCCAGGAGGAAGTCCTCCCAGCCGACGAGGCTATACAACCTCGTCGGCCAGGAGGACTTCCTCCTGGCTGACGAGGTTGTATAACCTCGTCAGCCGGGAGGAAGTCCTCCCGGCTGACGAGGTTATACAACCTCGTCAGCCAGGAGGACTTCCTCCTGGCCGACGAGGTTGTATAGCCTCGTCAGCCGGGAGGAAGTCCTCCCGGCTGACGAGGTTATACAACCTCGTCAGCCAGGAGGACTTCCTCCTGGCCGACGAGGTTGTATAGCCTCGCCGGCCGGGAGGAAGTCCTCCCGGCTGACGAGGTTGTATAACCTCGTCAGCCGGCCTCGCTCACGTAATCGAGTGGTCCCTACCACTCGATTATGTGAGCGAGGGGGGACCCGCACGCCAAACAATTGGCGTGTGGGCCCCGCACGCCAATTATTTGGCGTGCGCTCCCACACGCCAATTGTTTGGCGTGTGAGAGCGCACGCCAAACAATTGGCGTGCGGGGCCCACACGCCAATTTTATTTGGCGTGCGGGGCCCACACGCCAAAAAAAAATGGCGTGTGGGAACCACACGCCATTTTTGGCGTGCAGGTCTCACACGCCAAATAAAATTGGCGTGTAGACCCTACACGCCAAAAAAAAATGGCGTGTAGGCCCCGCACGCCAAAAAAAATTGGCGTGCGGGTTGGCGTTGGCGTGCGCGCTTGGCGTGCGTTTATCAACGCCCTTTACAATGTTATTGTGGTCTTCAAAATTTACACTGACCTCATCAATATTGTTGTACCCACCCCCATTGCTTCCAAAAGCTTGATCAACACCAATGTTTTCATTGCAGTCAGAGTTGTTGGGATCTTCAAACCCTTCAATGGCGTATGAGGTGTAATGTGGATGTTCATGTGAATATTGTGCCATCTGGAAAGAGTGAGGATTGTGGCAATTTTCTGTTTCAGGTTGTTGGTGTCCCTCATCATGAGGCAAAGAACCAAGTTGAGGAGAGTTTGAAGTTGGGCAATCAAATTCACTTGTAATTATATATTGTAAGAAATCATCAATCCAAGCTACCTTTCCCTGATTTCAAAGCTCTTTGAACTCTTCAGCAGTTAAGGTGCTGGCCCAGCAATCAATGTTGTTTTCACAGTAGTTCTTCAAATCAAAAACAGGTTTTTGAACCTGGTAATCATTGGGTACTTGGCTTTCTGCTAGAAAGTGGAGGTCTTAGTCCCAGTGATATTCAGCATTGCACTCACTCTCTAGAAGCTGAGGCCCTGATTGATTGGCAGAATCTTTGTTGGAATATTTGTGATAGTTTCTTGCAAATTGTTTTGTTGAATTGTATGTATCCAGTTGCATTTGAACCAAGTTTGGAGTGACAAATGAAGCTGCTTGGTTGTCAGCTTGGAAATCCAAAAGTACCATTGGTTGAGTTTCCGGCTTAGATATTATAGGGGATTGATAAATCCACCCCCCTGGCAGCACACCCACTCCAGGGGCACGCCTGTCAAGAAAAACAGGTGGTGCAGCCCACACGCCCTTTGTTTGACAGGCGTGCAACAATGCCACAGATGGGTGTGCAGTTTGCACACCCTTCAAGGGACTCCCTCCGGCCAGGGAGGTTATAAAACCTCCTTGACCAGCGGGAATCCCTCCGTCCAGGGAGGTTATACAACCTCCTCTACCAGAGGGAGTCCCTCCAGCAGGGGAGGTTATACAAACTCCTCAACCAGAGGAAGTCCCTCCGGCCAGGGAGGTTGTACAACCTCCTTGACCAGAGGGAGTCCCCCCGGTGGAGGAGGTTGTATACACCTCTTCCGGAGAGATTCCCCCCGGTGTGAGAACTCCTTTTGGGACGGGGGTAGTTCTGTGAGGGGGAAATAGCAGTTATAGTATTTCAGGTATGTATGAATCTATTACAACTGTTAAGGGTGGTTTGAAAGACCTGCCCCTCTATTTACTACAAGAGTTAACAAAACAATTTCTATTTATTGTTGTGGCTGATAACTTTTTTTTTTTCTTTAAGAGAACTGTTTATGTAGTAATCTCTTACCAGACAAAGACCTAATTTCAACTACAAATAATCAGCAATGAGCTTGATGAAGGGATTGGGGAAGTAGATAGTGGATGGATTGTTACAGAAAGTTCTGGTGAATGGAATACAAGCTTTTGGAATTGATGAGGAACAAGTATTTATATGTTTATGATTTATTTATTTATTTATTTCTTTTTAGATGCAGTCTGAGGAAATGAGTAGAAGGATGTTTTGGTATAATACAAAATATTCAAAGTGTTGTACCCTCTTCCTTAACCTTTAGTTAAAAGAGCAAAATTTTCCTTTGTTCCTTTTGTGTATTTTAAACTGATATGAAAGATGCTGTTGTGGGTCACCTGATTAAGATCACACTACTATATGGATGGGTACTTTTATTTAGTTTGTTAGCTAGATGGTGGGGAGTGGGATGAATCCAATTTCTCTCTATCCCTGCCCCCTTATATACTAAAATATGAGGGATTTTTGCTGGTGGAACGTCTGATTGAGGTATTTATGCTGGTGGGGTTTCTCGTTCTACACTGCCTTTATGCATGGAGTGAATAAAGTGAGCTGTTTCTGCTGGTGATGTTGTCTAATCTTGCACTACTTCATGCAGGGAGAGCATAAAGTGAGCCATTTCTGCTGGGGGTGTTATGTACTTAGGCTGTGCCACAGAGCATGTCCTGCGTCTTGTGACCAGGCACTAAACTTGTATGCCACTTCTGTATATATACTATGTACTTATTATTCACTATAATTCTTTTTAACTATATATCTTTTTATTTAGCCGTGCAAACCCTAACGTAAATGGGTGACTTATAGATTAAATTTACCCTAGATTTCAATTATGCACTTATATTGCTACTATTTTAGCTTCTGAAAGATTAATGAAAGAATATAATCCTGCATGATACTTGAAACAGGGTTTGGAATACCACACTGGTTGAGGAGGCTGTATAGCCTCCCTGGCCAGAGGGATTCCCTCCAGTCAAGGAGCCTATACAACCTCCTTGACTGGGTGGAATCCCTCCGGCCAGGGAGGCTATACAAACTCCTCAACCAGAGGGAGCCTCTGGTTGAGGAGGTTGTAGCCTCCTTGACCAGAGGGACTCCCTCTGGTCAAGGAGGGTGTACAACCTCCCCAGCCGGAGGGAGTCCCTCCAGCCAAGGCAGCCTCCAGAAGGGCATCCAAACCGCACACCCTGTTTTGAACAGGGTGTGCAGTTGCACACCCATCTGTGCCGGTGTCACACACCTCTACATGGGTGTTGTGGGAGCATTTACATACAGGTGGTGCAGTACTGAAGCTGAGCCCGCAACCGGGGGCTCAGCGGCATACTGAGGAAGGGGGTACATACCAAATGTCACCGGACATTTTGCGGGGGAAACACAAGGGTGCAGCATGCAAAATTCTACAGTTGGTGTGGGAAATTGGTTGGGTGGACAAAGGCCGCTCCAACATGTGCGACAAAGGAGGGATTGGGTGGAGCCATAGGGCTTGGGGCACCTGGCCCGCAAACAACACAGGGGCAGACAGAGAGGAGGCGGACACAGGGGCAACTAGCGACTGTGGGGGTCAACAGGGTGTAGTAGTTAGGGGCATGCTGTGGTGTGATGCGGAATCAGGGAGACAGGCAAGTGGGGTTCCAGGGACAGTACCGGGGGTTGCGGGAAATTACCGGGGGGTGTTGTATAAATAGAGTTAGAGTTTAGGGGGGATCTTATCTTATCATCAGAGTAGATAGCTATTTTCATCAGTGTACATTCAAGTCTTTTACTTCAAAAAACCCTTTAGAGATTACAGCGTGTGCAGACAAGTGGACAAGGAACTGTGAAGAGCATCACCAGGAAGGTGAAAGCAAGCAGAATGGTTCTCTTGCTGAGTATAGGGTGTTGCAAGGAATCCAGTTAGTCATCTGCTAACAGCTGCTTCATTCGGCAGAGGAAATAAAAGAATCACCGGAACCAATCAGGAAGAAGGGCATCCTAGGCAGAACGTACTGTTTCTGACATTGGGGTTTCCTTTATTTCCACAGTTTTCAAACTGCACACCCATTACCAGGCGTGCTGACGCCCAACAACGGGCGTGCAGCACGCAAACCCGTCAAAAAAATGGTGTGCAGCTGCACACCCTGTTTTTGACAGGTGTGCCCCTGGTGTGGGCGTGTTGCCAGGTGTCAGCTATGTGTATGAAACACTGGCTTAATTTCTATAAATAAGCCAGGTACTGTCACTGTGCTGAAAGGTTATCTGAATAAATATGTATTTTATTCTCTCTATAGTGTCCAAACTATGCACAGAGGATAACCAGGAACTCCTTATAATTGTAGATTTGATATACAAACCAATCAATTGGAGAAGACCAATAGCTAACCATGTAGGTTTGGCTATTCTTTGTCTTTTTGGGTAAGATATAGCAATAAAAATTGCTATTAAGCAGCTGGCAAGCAATTGAGCTGATTGGCTACTGTCAGCGGTGGTAGTCTTGAAGCAACTGCTTTATAAGGAATAGATCAAGGCCAAGGATGGGGAATTAAAAGAGTTTGAGTTAAAGAATTCAAGGACTACAAGTAAATCTAAAATGAGTTTTTGAGACAATTAACACTATTCAAAGATCGGATTTGAGATGCTGGTGAGTTATGTCAACAGCAGTTTGAAGACTTGAAATACCCTTATCCTTGAGGACCAGTTATGTGGTCTGCACATTTGGCGAGTTATGTCGTTGGCAGTTTGGGTGAAATCAAGAGGTTTGAGTTGATCATGGAATTGAGGTAATCACTTAATGAGATCATGAAGAAGGAAGAGAGTCTCTTGAGAGGAATGACTGAGCCAATGAAGGCCAGGATCAGAAGTGATGGGAAGGATGAATTGGTGTTATTTCTGATGAAGAAAAGAGAAAGACAACTAGAGAGCTCTGGTGAGCCTGACATAGAAGTAAAACAAGTGACAGGCTAGTTACATGAATGTGAAATGAAATTAAACTTTTAAGTGAATAAATTGTAAGATAAAATATAATTCACTCCACAGTGAAATTCTAACAGGAATTCTAAGGAAACTTGAGACTAATTCCAGTAATAAAAGGTTGGGTTGGATAAAAGGTAATACACTACTCTAATAGTAGGAGGAGAATATTCAGGGTACTTACTAAGGTGGTACTGGGTGAATATGCTGAGGAACCAATCCTAGGCCAGAAATGGCTTCCTTTTATATTCTAGAGATTATTTGTGGAAGGTTCTAGAATATTATGTTGAATTCTACTCTAATGTATTACAATTCAAATGTACTATGATGTAATGGGAATTGTATTATATTGAGTACAGCATTTTCTATTTCCCCATGACCTCATGACATGTATGTATAACCAATCACATCATGGGACAATTCTAATAATAGAATAATACTGGGAAATTACCATGCACTTATGTAATCTCCTTCTTATTAGCATAACTTTAAGTTCTTATGATTATACACATAAGTTTTATTGTCTCTCAGCTTTTATTACAATAATTTATAATCTATATTTTTTACGGTTATTCCATCTCTTATTAAGTACCTTCTGAGATATGGTAAGGTACTAGAAGGAGTAGGAATTTGGTGGTGGTATGAGTGAGGTCACCTAATATTGTATGAAAATTTGATTTCTGTAATAATATTCTAGGATATATTATTATTAATACAATATTTTATTATTTTTTACATTAAAGTAAGTCTTTAGGATACTCTGGAGCATCTCTAGGGCTGACACCAGGGGTGTGCGCTTATCAACCCCAGCCGGGTGTTGTTTTGATAAATAGAAAGGCTGACAAGAAGGACTACATTTTCTTGGCCAATCAATTACAGGTTGCATGTGTTTCTTGAGCCAAGACTTAAAGTGTGTATTCAGGTGTCCTCTTCTGAAAGTCATATTTGAAATGTAGGGGAAAAATTGAGGCTGCAGCCCCAACTGATCAAAGGGTGATTTTTTCCATCAAGCATTCCAATCAGCGGCACAGCGGTAAACATCCTAAAACAAGGTTTTAATTGTTCAGGAAAATCCAAATGCAACAAAAAGCAGCATGTGCATTGGGGTCCATTGATCTTGAGCGCCTGAGAAGGAGGTTGGGGGAAGAAATATGAAAGGCATAAGAATAAAAAAATGATAATATAATTGGGCCCATCCGGAATGAGTCTTTGGAAAAGTTTGATATGTGTACTGGAAATAATTTATCAGTGATTCAAGGATATAAGCCAGTATTTTTAGTTGGTGATTTTCTCAGCGGGGCTGGTAACACAGGCTCACAACCTGTAGGAACATATAGTCGGTAATCTGTATGGATTCCGGTAGGTTTTACCTGGAGGATACAGATGTAGTCTCCGCTGGCTGGCTGAGCTTCAGCCAAGTCAACAATTTGACCTAGGTCACAAAAGCCAGGCTGTAAGTTGTGAGATGAAAGCAACTCAATCCTTCTGTTGAAGAAAGAGGCTGTAGCAGGGGGATTTAAGGGTGCATATAATTATTCTTTTGTGTTGTTCCGTTCATGGAAATGTATGGCTTCAAAAGACAGAGGTTGAGGTTGGCACAAAAGAGCTGACTGGACTTTCACCAGATGCTTGCCTTGCCAATGAGACTTGTTCTGATCAGTGTATTTACCATCAGAGTCTTGGGAGCTTGGGATCAAAGGTAGAAGGTGCACAAATCTGTAACAGCCCCTTCCAATAAATACCAGAGGCCCAATCACAATTTGTTGCTTTGTACTGGATCCATCATCCTATCCTGCTTGAACTCATCAATGCTTCTAATTTATCGCCTTCATGTCTGTAAAAATGCCACTGAAATGCTTGTGGAATTCTAATGCACATGGAACACCACAAAATAGAAGTTTGGTGGGAAATCACTCATAACCAAGGCATACATGATGAAGAAGAGAAAGGAATTAGGATGGAAGAGTTTATGATGGAATAGAAGGATGAGATAAGAAAAGAATTAGAAATGGAGAGAAGTTTTTTAAGGAGATAGGATTGGAGATGTGAGATCAAGGGACAAGAGGGAGAGTCAATGATAGCAATGATGTAATATGAAACTTAATCATCTTTTATCAGTGATTTTCACGAGGGAGGTCTATTGACATCATTGAGGCTTAAGCGCAGGGGGTTACAGCTAGATCTGGTTATAATCGTCAGATTTCAACAGAAACTTCAAGCTGATTCAAATTAAATGTCTCCTTAAAAAAGTACATTAGTCTGGCTAATGTTGGGGAATTTTTGTGTGCTTAACTAAATAAAGGCTTTCTGATTGATACAATCAATACATGGCCTCTAATGGCCAAGGTAATCAAGTTAAGATTATTCAGCGCATTTGTTTGTAATTCATATTATCCTGGTTGAGGTCCAATGTGAGCAATCAAATGAGTACAATTCTTGATCTACAGCTATATTCCTTGTAGCCATGTATCTGACTTTGACCCACAAAGTGGTTGCTTGAAAAGCAGCAAACCATCACCATATGAAGATTCATAAATTTTTTTCCCCACCCACACACTAGATCCAAAAATTCACGCTCCAGATCAGATGTCTGCTCCTTTTGAAACAAACCTGATCCACTTGACGGAGGATGTAATTCAGAGACCGAGGAGTCACCATCCTGAAGAGATGTGGTCATAGAAAGAGAGTAGCAGCGCGTGTACAACATCTTTTGTTAGCTAGACTGATTGATTGGCTTTACATACGTCTAAATACACACATATATGTATATGCTGAAGATTCAAAAGGGGGGAATGCAGTTTTGGGAATATAGATATAGATGGGCTTGTATGAGCATTAATGGGGTACAAACGACCTCAGAAGCATCCTCGTGCATTGTGCAAGTTCATGAAGAAAGAAAAGGAGAACCGAAAGATTTTTGTTTTCTTCCTTCTTTTCTTGATTTTCTTGATTTTTTGTTTCTGTTTCTGTTTCTGTTTCTGTTTCTGTTTCTGTTTCTGTTTCTGTTTCTTTTTTTTTTTTTTTTTGAATTAATCGTCGTCCTCGAATGGCTATTTTCGGGTTTAAATGGATCCCAGAAACACAAGAAAGAAAGAGGTAAGAAAAACATGAGAGGAGAGCCAGCAAAAGAAAGATAACGATGACGAACATTACGAGTATACTCCAGGGATTCTTCATCGTCGTCCCTAATCTTAGATGATTGCTGATCCGCGAGGATAGTTGAGGATTGGGCGGATGGAATCTTGGGAAGCGAAGCGTCGGCCTTCGAGCCAGCGATTTTTTCACGATCGTGAGGCGCTATTTGAAATGATTCAAAGGATCAGGACCTACTAGCAAAGACATCTAGAAAGCAAGAAGGATCTAACTTGAAGATGAATGTGGCCCCTCTACTTTGTATCCTTCCACAGCTCCCCTTGAGTTCTGTGAAGGTGTTTGATGGGGCGACAAGACGGGTCCGCCGAGTGAACGTGCCGATGACTGAGTGCTGGGGGTGCTACGGTTAGTGTTGGCATATCTAGAGGCGTGTGGTAGAGCAGGAGTGATCCTGGCATTCCTAAGAAGCCCAGCATCACCGTTATATACCACGTATCAGCCTCTACTTTTCCACTTAAAACAAAGAATAGGGTCTTACTTGGTTGTGGACAGTGCTGAGGGGTTGGAGGGATTGAAAGCACTCGCGGGAGGAGGATTTGATGAAGAAGAAGGTCGGCTGACGTGTTCGTAGCCACCTTCTAGACTCTCAGACTGGGAGGCAGGCGGGTTCGGCAGTTGAATCTCTTGCATCTTAGCCTTGGCTTTCTCCAACCACAATGACATCGTCTTCTTACCGGCTACCAAGGGAAGTACATGTGTAGAGATTAGTTCCTTTCTCCGGTGTGTAGAACGGGAAGATCAACATACTTTCGGCCAGCTTGCCGATCTCCTCCGCAATCTTCTGAATCTCATCCTTCCCACCGCTGGACAAACCGGTCTGGCCAGCTGGATCAGCGGAAGCTTGCTCAACTTGTTGAGCTGAAGTAGTCCTGTTAAAGGTCCGATTGGGCGGTGTGTTTCGTTTGACTCGCGGCTGGTAGGGCAGGTTTGAGATCTGTTGCTGTTCGTTTAACGAAGACGATTGATGTGATGCTGGGTGTTGTTGACTCTCTTGCAACGATAACTGACGGGCTAGTTCTTCGTCCGACTGAACCATCGATTCCTGTCAAATTAACATGTTGAAGGCACTTTAAGTCAGTCTTACAAAATTGGTGCATGGATCTGGTGTGCTCCCAGAAAAGGGTCGTAATTCTGTTGGTTTTTCCTGTGAGTCTGAGATAATTAATTGTACTAACTTGTGCTGAGGGTTTATAGGTGGGATCACTAATTGCGAGTAGGTCAGATATGCAGGCAGAGACATCATTTCTGTGGGCAGCCAGGACATCCTCGAGGATAGAAGGTTGAATCTGGGGAAAGATGGCTAGGAGTTCTTGCACTTGAGGAGAGAGTTTTTCGACCTGCTCGGAATCTGATTTGGATTGGATTTGGATTGAATTCTGTGCGTTTGCTGATGGACTATCTTCAGGTTTTATTTGGCTTCCGGTTGGTTGTGGGATTTCTTGCTGGTTCGAACTCTTCGGTACCGTTTCTTGTGGTCGTTCTTCTACTTTTCCCTCTGTCTGTAATGGTTTTTCTTGGTCTAGTTCGTCTTCTTCTTCCTGTTGCTGTTGCTTTCCTCCTAGTTCCTGTTTTTTCTCTTCTATTTCCTCCGCTTGTTCCTCTTTAGTTTTTTCCTTCTCTTTAGCTTGAACCAGCCCTTCTCCTGACTCTATCGTAGGTCCTCCTTCTACAGCCGCCCCACGTTCATTCTGAGGTCCGGCAGGTCCAGCCGGATAATGTTCGTTCGTCCCGGGTCGTTCGCTCATTTCTTCCCGCTTGTCATTAGTCTGAGCGTTTTCTTCAAGTGAGTTCTGCTCCTTTGTAACTCCTGATTGTTCTTGATTTTGTTCGGTCGAGTTCATATTTTCTGATTGTCGGACGGCAGTGTTCTGGTTACCAAGTGGCTGATTGTGTCGAAGACGAGGCGGTGCTGTTCGAGCCCAAGTTGACCGGGGAAACCCCCGGGGAGATTCAAAACTCCCATTTCTTGCAAGAATCCTTTAAAATCCTTGACTCTTTCTTACTCGAGAATCTTTACTTGAAACTACAACTTTCCCAGAAATAATAGTTGAAGGTTGAAAAAGGATGGTTCTATCATCCAAAGTCACCTGAAAAAAAAGAAGAGGAAATACATCAAGAGCCACAACCAGAAGAATGACTAAGACATAATCCCCAAGTTTCGTATTTTCTTCCAAAGGAGCTATCTCATCACAACTTTCTTTTTTTTTAAAAAAAAAACCAAACAAGCGTACATGAAATAAGAATGTAAATAACAGATGGATAGGAAGTTTTAAAGGAGTTGAAACATTCTTCATTGGGCAATCAACTTTTGTCACGAGTTAATAAAAGTATGAAAAGGAGTACAGATTGTGTTTTAGCTTGAAGACCAGATCCAATGCTCTTTATCGCCCAAAAGCCTTTTTGAATAATACTATTGCGTCTGAAAGGGCAAGAATAAAAAAAATGTGTCTGTAAGATGAAGGAAAAAAAAGAAACTTGCTTATGATCAAAGAGGAGGCAAGACGGTATTGTGATGTCAAGACGCTCGAGCTTGGGCTTCTGCTTCATTCAATGCAGCTTGCCGCTCCTGTCTACGTTTCAGGGCTTGCTGTTTGAGCATTTCGATCTTAGATTCATCATTTCTTTTAGCGACTTTTTTCAGATTCTCTGTTCTAGAATCTTCCTCCGATTTTCGCTTCTTGTTCTCGAGTTCGATGAGTTGTTGCTGCAACAGATTAGATTGTCTCTCTCGAGATAGCTTGAGTTTCTCGGCTTGAGTTAGGCCTTCCTCTTCATCCTCTTCTGCTTTAGTTTTTCCGGCGGCTTCTTTCTCCATTCTCTCCCGTTCCTCTTGAGCTCTTCTTTCGGCTATAGGTAGCGCAAAGCCGATCTTTTTCGGTTGTTGGGGTCCCACGAGCTTTGGTGGCCCAAGATTTAATCCACCTGTGAGTAGCTGTCTATGGTCCACGATACGCCCTTCATCATCTAAATCGACCTTTCTACCTAGCTTTTTACCTATCTCAACTGCCAGTTTAGCTTCACTTGGTACAGCTTCTGGTTCGGGATCGTAATGAGGTTGAGAGGTTTGGCCAGAACTTTGTGTGGAATGTTTGACATTGGAAAGAGTGGCAGAGAGTCCTAGGGAGATACCGCTTGATACTTTGGTTGTCGTTGCTCCCACTGCTGCCACTGCTTTGACGGCTGCCTCGTGTCTCTTTGAATCCTCTTCTAATATATTCTGATAGAACGTTGTCATCGCTTGTTTATTCGGAGTCTTTTCCGCTGTCAGCTTTTCAGCCTCTTCAGCCTCTCTCAATTCTTTCTGTTGTTGTAAATAAGCCGGGGTGACAAATTCATCCTTATTCGCAAATTCTTCTCCTTCTAGTTCTCTTTCGCGTTGGACCATTTTATCTTCTGCTCTAACTCTATCTATCTTCCTCTGTTTGGCCGTTTCGATCAAGCCGGATATGTATTGTGGCTTTAAATTTGATGTGAACAGGTAAAAAAAAAAAACCCCCATCAGAACAGGTAGTTGAAATTGATCGTGAGGCGGGAGCTAGACAACTGCGTGAGACTCACTTTTCTTTCGGCACCTTTTTGTTCCTTCTCTAATTTTGCTTTGCTGTTGGCAGTCTTCATCAAGTCATAGACTTGGTCGTATTCGAATATTGTTGAATCTAATTTGGTGGCTTCCTCTTGAGCAAGTTTTTGTTGCCTAGATAGTTTAGAGCTAGAGATTTGAACAATCGGTTTCATGGGATTCAATTTCTTCTGATGGATTTGAGATGATGATTGTAACTTGTTGGGTTTACTTTCTGGTTCGTCATCGTCCTCATCTTTGAATTGACTAAAAACTGATTTTGATTTTTGTATGAAGGTTGGTGGTTTGGAAGCGTTGGTGAGTTTGAATGCTGGCGGTACCGTGGATGATGATGCTGGTGTAGAAGGAGGCTTTGAGCCTGTTGAGAGTGAAAACTTGATGGACGATGTCGGTTCAGGCAGTGTTACAGATATTTGAGCGGACGAAATCTTATCAAGGGAAGCGTCGGCCTTCGAGCCAGCAAGTCTTTCGCGATCGTGAGGAGCTAATAAGTACGCCCGTCAAAGGTCAGCACCTGCTAGTGAAGAGAGCTGAAGGGAGGAGAGAAGGTTCTGACTTGAAGGTAAATGTAGTTCTTTTACTTGCCTTCCATTACTTCCCTCAGCTCCTCCCTCTACAGCCACTTCTTGTGTATCGTGTTCCTTTCTTTAGTTCTATCTTCGAGTTGACCTGTTCCGATTGTTCAACAAGAGAGTGTTGCAGTTGTTGTTCTAGATGTCAAGTTGATCAAATCTGATAAAAAGAGATGCGTCACTGTGAGCTCATGTACAGTGCCTAGACAAAAGTTTTCGTCGCGGGTTTTATTTTATTTTATTTTATTTTTATTTTTTTTTTGTGAAATGTCAGTGAAACCTACTGACTGGTCTACAATCCATCCGAGTCGGATTTCCTCCTTCAAAGTTACATACAACCAACTTCGTCGGTGATCAATCAACGGAAAAGGTTAGTTTTTCTTCTTAATTTTCATCTTCAATCTTACTGATGATGTTGTTTTGTTTCTTTTTTAGATGACTAGGCGTCATCACTCAACCAAACGGAAAGCCAACTCCAATCCATGTGAAGACCTACCCAATGCCCTAGAATGTCTTATCTCCATTTACGAGTCCAAGCCGTTCAAAATGATCACAGATTTAGATCAGAGGTTCAGGTAGTTTATGGAGGCAATCACCGAGCTCTACGACCGACTGTACACCTTCAAGTCCACCAAGGCCTTCTCCGCCGACCGACCAAACAATATTGTACCCTTCCTCAACCTGACCGCTTGGATCAACACCGGCTTGAATCGGATCAGCAAGAAGTTCAAACAGCCCGTCTTGGATTGCATTGATCTTGTAAAAAAATAAAAAAACATAAAAAATAAAAATAAAAATAATAAAAAATAGTAATAATAATAAAAATAATAAAAATCAATTTTTTCTTTTATAATTACTCTTCCCCACTCTCAACACTCCCCACAGCACTTTCTTTTTTCTCTCAAAAAATCTATTAAAAAATGTAAAAAATTAGTGAAAACTTTGTTAATTTTTAGAATTTTTTTATTATCATTTGTAGTTACAAAAGTGGTAAATTCATACTTATCAGTCCTTGAGGACCCAGTAAGAAAAATCTCCTGTGGCAATTTTTTTTCTTCCTTTTTTTTTAAAAAAAAAAAATCCCCCAACAAAAACTTTTGTCTAGGCACTGTACGCCATGGTATCAATTTCAACTCGGTCATGAAGGAGAAAAGAGCTGAGAAGGGAACCGATAGCAATAACGGGACAGGCACAAGATAAAAAGGATGTGCTGCAGCAATTATGGCTTAATCAACATGGTTAATGTTTATCAACTTGGACACAATGAGTGCACCTCAATGACATCTGATTCGTCCTCAAGACAAATCAATGAGAAAAGTCAGTTTGAAGACACAAGTTGGTTCAGAGATGCAAACCACTTCAGTGGTGGCTTGCAGGCTCATCTCCAGACTCCAGAAGTCTGAAAAGATTGGACAAGAATATTTTGAATGGAGAACTAAAAACTCCAAAATCTTGTAGCCCTACAATTGCCAACACATTGCTTGCCAGCTTGCAGGTTTGAGCCTGGGCCAATCTTTTACAAAATTTATTGCCCAGCCCCTTGCCATGATGGGACATTTTGAGGTTGGCTACAGGCTGACTTCAACTCACTTGGCAGTTGTCTTCAAGGTAGACTTAGATCCCCAAATGCTTCCATGGTTGTGAGCCTGGGTCTCTGAAGTAACAACAGGACAGTACAAAGATGAGGGGACAATTTTTGCATTTCAAGGGAAAAAGAAAAATAACTACTAAGAATAAAATGGAGAAATAGAAGAAGTTCTGTTTATCTTTGCAAGACTGGGCTGCTTATATCCTACAGAAAAAAACAAGCTAATGGCAGATTACCTAGCCCTTCTACAGTATTAAACCACTTGAATAGGTTGGATCATTCCAGGAGGGAGCCCTGTTTGAAATGGTCCAGAGGGACTGTTCCATCAGGGATTTAGGAAAAGCTGGTTAACAGATGCAGAGACAAAATTCCATTTGGAAGAAAGATCAGCTAACAAACTACACAGATTGTTCAGTTTACCTGAATATTGATAAAATCTGTGGGTATATATATTGATCAAATCATCTTGTTTTTTCCTTGAAGGTTTTATTGGATTGAGGATCAAAATTGATACATTCACACCTCTGTTGCAGTTCCCAGGTCCGTTTTTGGCCTTGTTTGCCTCCCTGTGTGTCCAAAATAGCCAATTTCCAGCCATTTCTTGACTATTCAATATGTCTATTGTGAGCCTAGCATTGGTGTAAGATTAAAATTGGCCTTCACAAAATGACCAAAATGCACCTATTTTGTTGCCAAAACATTTTACAAACAAATGGGTGGATTTTGTCAACGGTGGGCCCGCTATGCTAACAATAGCTGTAGTGTAGCGTAATGTTAGCTTTTGTTGCTACGCTACGCAAAGTTACTGTTAGCGGTGTGGAAATAAAGACTACCTCGGTATCAGAAATGGTAGGTTGCCCTTCTTCCTGGTTGGTTCCGGCGGTTCTTTGATTTCCTCTGCGGGATAAACACTGTCAGCGGATAGTCAACTGGTTTCCCTGCAACACCTTATACTCAGCAAGGGGACCGTTCCTCTTGCGTTTGTTGTCCTGATGTTGCCCTACACAGTTCCGCTTGTCCGTACACGCTGAATAATCGCCGAGAGAGCTCTAAACAATGAGATTTTCTTATATGCGCTGTAGTTGATAGCTATCTACTAAGATGATAAGATAAGATAAGACCCGCAACCCTGATACAACCCTCTATTTATACAACAGTCCCCCAATCATGTCTCGCAATCCCCGGTACTGTTCCTGGAACCCTACTTGCCTGTCTCCTCAATCCCGCATTGCACCGCAGCCTGCCCCCAACTCCTATACCCCGTTGACCCCCGCAGTCGTCTGTCGCTCCCCTGCGCACGACTCCGCTCCTTCTGCCCCCGCTCCGCTTGCGGCCTGGCGCCCCGAACCCCGTGGTTCCGCCCGGTCCATTACGTCGCGCATACTGAAGCGGCCTTCGTCCGCTCGACCGATCGCCCGCGCCAACTATAGAATGTCACATGCTGCGCCCCGTGCTTTTCCCCGCGGAATGTCCGATGACATTTGGTAAGTGCCCCCTTACCTCAGCCTCAGCCTGCCGCTGAGCCCGCGGCTGCGGGCTCAGCTTCAGTGCTGCACCTCTGGTATATAAGTTCTCCCACATCCCCCTCGCTTTTGAATCCTGTCCTCAGCGATTCCCACACTACCCACTACCTTCCCATACCTTCGATTGTACACTCCCCCATACCCACCTCCCTATCCCATACCTACCATGCCCCATCCCCGACCCCCCTGTGATCATTGCGCCGCACGGTCCAGCCACGCTTCCCTCTCTTCTCCCTGCTTCCAACCCGCGCCTGGAGCTGCCTGCACGGCCTGCACTCGGTCCCATCGCCAATGCTCCCTGTCCCGTAGAAACGTTCCTCGTCAGCCTCGTTCTTGTTCCGGAACTCAATCCCGTCAGAAACGGCGCCGCCGCGAAGATTCCTCCAAGCCTCCGGACCACTTTTCCATCCCTTCTTCCACCCCTTCCCCTCCTCGACGCCGCCCTTGCTCCTATTGAGTGAGAACCCCCGTCGGAACTGATCGAATGACTCCAAAACCCAAACGGAGGAACTTCCCCGACGGACCGACCTGGGCCGCCGCCCTCCGAGCCTGGGCTACTCGCCACCGCGTCAACGTTGGCGCCGGAATGGACCCAAACGCTCCTTGCCGCGCTCCGATCCCTCCGCCGCGCCCATCCCCGGTTCCCCTTCCGCGCCGCCGAGCCCAGACTCCCAACTCCACCACCCCCCCCTCCTTCCCCTACCTTACCTCCTCGCCCTTCACCTACCCCCTCCCCTCCATCTATGACCTCCCTTCTACCACCCCGCCCCGCTTCCCCTCCCCCTCTCCGCACTCCTTCTCCGGCTCCCGCCCCCTCCTCTTCCCGACCTCTTGGCGCTGCTCCCGCACCCGGTTTCCTTGAGTCGCCATACCGGGCCGCAATTCCCGACGACGGATACGAGTCTGGTGTCCCTGAAGCGGACCTCCTCCCATTCCTGGAAGGTCAGACCTTGCTGGTCGAAGGATTGTTAAAGAAGGCGGTGACGATCCCCGCCGAAACCCGCCGAGAAATGCTCCGAGAATTCCACCGGTCTTCCGCCGCGCTGCGCGCCCGCCTCCAACCCGCTGTGTTCTTGGACTGAGCGCTTCGGACTCCTCTCCTTTACTCCCTCTCCTGCTTGTATCCGTACCTCTTCTGTATCCCCTATGCTGAAATAATATGCGCCATATGCTTGCCCCGCTAACCTGAGACAAAAAACACCTGTGCCATAGTGAGATACTTGAGAGAAAACAAAACAACCAAAAAAAGTAAGTTACAAGTGCCCGGACCGCCCCGGATTGAGAACCACTTAGTCCCCGCACTTCCATTTTTTTTTTTTTTTTTTTTTTTTTTTTTACCCGCAACTTGAGATAGTAAATCCTGTAACTGAGATTGGACCCTTGAGAAAAACTTGAAGAAACTGATAACTTGAAGAAACTGGTGACTTGAAGAAACTGATGACTTGAGGAAATTGATAACTTGAGGAAATTGATAACTTGAGGAAATTGATAACTTGAGGAAATTGATAACCTGAGAGAAATACCACGCCCGCAATCCTGAAAGAAAGAGAAACCACGCCCGCAACCTAAAGATGAAAGAAAGAAACCGCGCCCGCAATCTATAAAAAAAATCCTGAAACAACAAGAAAACCCAACCCGCCCGCCGAGGTACCTGGACCGCCCCAGATGGAATTTCCGCACAATTCCCCGTACCCCTTGCCATCCTGAATATATAACAAGGAAGAACCAGTAAACCCATTCAAAAAACACAAATTCAGCCCGCTTTGGGGTGACTGACATCCTGGGGTGGCTAGTTTATCCGGCTGTAGACCAGCTAGCGCACCCCCTCACCATTTAAGGCTTGGCCTATGGCCCCCATCCTCCCCCCGCTTTTGGCCGCTGTCCTCAGCAGTTTTTTCCTCGCACTTCGCCGCAAGGAATGCTCACCGGCCACCTCTTCCTCGGCACCGGGAGAATCCGCTCGACCCGACTCATTGTCGGGTTGCTCCGAAGGAGTTGGCTCCAAATCAGCGTCTTCATCATTTTCGTCCTCAGATCCTGAAACGAGGGTTTCGTCAAACGACGTCGATCCCTGAGCATAGAACCGCTTCACGTGGGATGCCGCCGCCTTCCGCTTCAACGGGGTTCCGTCCAATTCTTCCAACTGATAACTTCCCCCCGGAAATTTGCTGACCACACGATAAGGTCCGTTCCATCGGTTTGCGAACAACTTCCCCCACTGGGTTTCCAAGCTCCAATTGTACAGAAGGACAAGATCGCCCTTCCGTAACGGGTCCCGCAAACGGTGAGCGCAACGCTTGTCCCAATAGCGTACCGACTTTGCCCAAGATTCCCGCAACCGCTTCGCCGCCTTCGCAACAACTTCCTCTCGTCGGAGAAGCTGTTCCGCCCGCGCCTCCAACAATTCTTCCAAAGTTTTCACCTTCCACCAGTCGATAGCGAGATAAGTGAGCATCTCGATATCGACCGGCAACACAGGCTGTCGCCCATACAGGAGTTCGTACGCTGAATAGCCGGTGCCCCGCTTGGTTGAGATCCGATCCGCGAAAAGGACTGCCGGAAGGAATTGATGCCACTTCCGTCCGTCTTCTCCGCACATCTTGACCAGCGTGTTCTTGATTGGCTGATGTCCCCGCTCAATCATCCCGGCGCCTTCCGGATAATACTCCGTGACCCTGCCGAACTTCGCCCCGCATGACTGAACAAGCTTCATCAGACTTCCTCGGAATTCCGCACCCCCATCCACCGTGACCAGCCGCACACATCCGAACCGCGAGAACCAGAACTCCTCCAGGAATTGGCCAACCTTGTCCGCCAACAGCTTGACCAAAGTGATGGCCTCAACCCACCCCGACAGATCATCCCTTGCGACAAGTAAGTAGGCGTACTTACCCGCCTTGATGTGGACAACATCCAGAGAAATCCGACTGAACAACGAATCCTCCCCTGTCGGGATTCCCACCTCCTTGGGGAGCGCCGAGCTCCGACGCTGACACGCCTCACAGCTCCGGACCCAGTCACAGACCGACTTCACCATACCAGGCCACCAGAAACGCTGCCGAACGCGGGCACGCGTCTCCACCTCGCCCCGATGCCCCAACTCCTTGTGGAGGCTCCGAAGGATGACTTCCTGGCTCGCTCGACAAGTCGCCACCACCAGCGGTATGGGAGACCGCCGACGCCAAAGTTGACCTTCCCGCACGAAGAAGTTGACGCTATTCCGTCAAACCCACGCTTTCAATTCGGTTGAAGTATCATCAGGGAAATTGAGGGTACTTAGGTAGGTTTCCATCAGCTCGTACTTCCCACTCTGGCGAAGAGGAAGTTTGATGCCGACTGTTGTTGCACCCGCTTTCATCAGCCGTTCTTCCACGTCCAACGCCTCTGCTGAGCGAAACCGCTCCGCTCCCTCCTCTTCCGCCACTCGCGATAATGCATCAGGCATTGTGAACGCCTTCCCCGGAACATGAACCACTTTGAAAGAAAACAATTGAAGGTAAGCCACCCATCGAGTCATTGGAGCATTAGGAAGAGTAGGAGAATTGATCATCCTCGCCAGCGCTTCCGCATCAACTAGGAGTTCGAAGAACACCCCCCACAACACGTGTTGCAGCTTCCGCACCACCTTGGTGACCCCGCACAGCTCAAGATTCGGCTGGGAGTATTGCGACTCGGTTTCCGTGAAGGTGATCGACTCGTAAAGAACCGGCCGATCCTTCCCGTCCTCCTCTTGCGTCAGCACGCCTCCCGCACCGAATTCGCTGGAGTCAACCGCCAACCGAATCCCATCCTTCCCGTAATTGAGATCCTTGAGCGTGATCTCCCTACCGACGATCTCCTTCAGCCGAGTGAACGCGCAATCACATTCCTCGGTCCACTTCCACTCAGTCCCCTTGCGAGTGAGCCGCCTCATCGGGCTTGCGATCTCCGCAAACCGCTCGATGAACATCCGCACATAACTACACAACCCTAAAAACTGAAGGATATGAGTTACGGTTTTCGGAATTGGCCACTCCAAGACTTTGTTCAACTTAACCCGAGTGATGCTCCTTCCGCGAACTGAGACTTCATGGCCGAGGACCTCCAAGGCCGGAACGCAGACCGCAAACTTCTTCCCTGAAACCGTAAGGCCCGCGGTCTCAACTCGGAACAAGATCCGCTCCAAAGTGACCGCATACTCCCAAATGAAACACCTGATGCCCGGGTTGTCCACCAAGACCGTCCCTCCGTAATCCGACTTTGGTCCCTTGATTCCCGCGTCATCAATGAAGATCTGGACAAGATGAGGTAAGTCGTCCTGGAGGATCCACACCATCTGCGCTTGGTAAACCGCCACCGAGTTGGTGGCTCCCTGCAGGAGACGAGTCAGCTGCATACGCCCCAACCGTGTCTTGAAAGCCGTGAGTGGCCGCGACTCGGGGTGCAATTCCCGCTGATTGTACCCGCCCATGACATCAACCAACCCATAACAAACCCGTCCCGCCATGGACTCAACGAACTCATTGACGTGCGGAGGAAGCCCTGCATCCAGAATGGTAACGGAATTCAGTCTCTGAAGATCGTCAACAATCCTCAAGCTCGTCCCATCCTGTTTCAGCACCGGAAAAATTGGGCTGGAGTAGCTTGAGCAAGACTGCTCATACAACCCCGTCCGCACCCGCTCCCGTACCAACTCCGTGAAGGTATCGCGAATGGTCGCCGGAACCGGAATCGGCTTGATCTGCCACGGTTCGTGGGGTATCACCGGAATCCGATAAGGCTCCCCTATTCCCCTGTCCAACAGCCCACGCTCTTCAGGGGAAAACGCCAAAGCCTTTGCCCGCAAGGTAACAACCTGGGCTAAGAGCTTCCACTCTTCCCGGCCAGACCCCCAATATGTGGAAATAAAGACGACCTCGGTATCAGAAATGGTAGGTTGCCCTTCTTCCTGGTTGGTTCCGGTGGTTCTTTGATTTCCTCTGCGGGATAAACACTGTCAGCGGATAGTCAACTGGTTTCCCTGCAACACCTTATACTCAGCAAGGGGACCGTTCCTCTTGCGTTCGTCGTCCTGATGTTGCCCTACACAGTTCCGCTTGTCCGTACACGCTGAATAATCGCCAAGAGAGCTCTAAACAATGAGATTTTCTTATATGCGCTGTAGTTGATAGCTATCTACTAAGATGATAAGATAAGATAAGACCCGCAACCCTGATACAACCCTCTATTTATACAACAGTCCCCCGATCATTTCCCGCAATCCCCGGTACTGTTCCTGGAACCCTACTTGCCTGTCTCCTCAATCCCGCATTGCACCGCAGCCTGCCCCCGACTCCTATACCCCGTTGACCCCCGCAGTCGTCTGTCGCTCCCCTGCGCACGACTCCGCTCCTTCTGCCCCCGCTCCGCTTGCGGCCTGGCGCCCCGAACCCCGTGGTTCCGCCCGGTCCATTACGTTGCGCATACTGAAGCGGCCTTCGTCCGCTCAACCGATCGCCCGCACCAACTATAGAATGTCACATGCTGCGCCCCGTGCTTTTCCCCGCGGAATGTCCGATGACATTTGGTAAGTGTCCCCTTACCTCAGCCTCAGCCTGCCGCTGAGCCCGCGGCTGCGGGCTCAGCTTCAGTGCTGCACCTCTGGTATATAAGTTCTCCCACAGCGGTTTTTTTTTCAGCTAACACTACAGAAATTTTGTCAAAAAAAAATAGCGGTAGCGACTTCGAAAAAAAAAAGTTAACGCTACAGGAATTACCTGTTAGCTGATTTGTAGTGGTGTCAGCTGGAACAAACGCTACGCTAACTGTTAGCGTAGCGCTCTTGTCAGCTACTGTCATGAGCCGTATTGCGGGCCTGCCCGCACCAAAGCCCGCACCACATGTAGATAGTCTATCACGTACATGTCACAGACAGACCACTATATAGTCTGTCAGGACAAGGATCCACATCTCTTCCTCATACTGCAATCTACATTATAGGATCCCGAAACCCCCGAAACCCCAGAACCCCAGAGCCTTCCTCTCCACAGATCAGACCATAACATATTGCAGGATCTAACACTACGGAGACAAAGGCAAGAAACCAACACCCAGACACCTGAACAAAACCAGACAGACAACCCAAACGATCCCAACTCCACCCGCACCCAAAAGATGGACAAAGTAGAGCAACTCCGACGACAGCTTGAGATGACCCAAGCAAGGGAGAACGAACGATCCCGCCAAAGAGCAGCCAAAGCACAGCGGGACCAACCACCCCAACCAACCGGTTCCACCCCAACCCGTGGACCAAAGATCGCATGTCCCGACAAGTTCAATGATGAACGCGGGACAAAGGCAGAAATGTTTGCCCGCCAAGTGGCGATTTATACATCGGTCAACAGCGCCATGTTCCCTGACGACAGGACAAAGCTCTTATTTGCCGCGTCCTACCTTACCGGACCCGCCGCCGTGTGGTCCGCCCTGTACATCGACCTAGTCACGGAAGGGGCGGACTTCTCGTACGACGGGTGGACGAAGGATTTTGGAACGATGTATTTTGACTCCGAGAAGAAAGGAAAGGCGGAACGGGCGTTACAAGCGCTACGACAGAAGAGGACAGTGGCCAACTACACCCACACATTCCTCACCCACGCTACTGCCACCGGATGGGAAGTCCCGACCCTCATCAGCCAATACCGGCAGGGCTTAAAACGGGACATTCGGACGGCACTAGTACTGGCCCGCACCACTTTCACCACTGTCAATGAGGCAGCGGGTCTAGCCATGGAGCTTGATTTGGAGATGCACGGGGCGGAAACGACCACTGGATTTGCGAAGACTCAGCCAGATCCCGACGCCATGGACACATCTGCGATCAGCTGCCAACTGTCCGAGGACGAGAAGGCCCGCATGATGCGGGAAGGACTTTGCTTCCGCTGCGGGACGCGAGGACATATCTCTCGGGAGTGTCCAAACAAGAAAGGGAAAGGACGGACACCTGCCTCAGTCTCCGCACTCGAGGACCAGATCCGACAGCTAGCCGCACTACACGCAAGAATCCATTTCACCTTGGGGGGAATGTGGGGGTTTTCCTTTTTAGGAATTTTCTTTTTTTTGTCTGTTGAGTTTTTTTTTTTTTTTTTTTTTTTCAACACCAAAGATCAGTTTTCTAGGGTCAACAGCATATTTTAGGAAGATAAAATACTTTTGTTTCAATTAATGTGCTTCCTTCAAGTACCTTATAATTATCCTTGGCCATTCTCCTTCTGGGCACCATTGCTCAGCTGCCTGCTCAGGAGCATTTTTCATTTTCCTGCTCAGCAGAACTTCCAAGCTGGAGGCTCCACTGAAGATACTCAGATATCTGCTGAGGTGAACTGCTCAACCCCCTGTTGAGCAGTACTAAAAGGAAGTGGCTGCACCCTGGCAAGGGCAGAGGCCGCTCCCTGGAAAGGGCAGAGGACGCTCCCTGGCAAGGGCAGAGGCTGCGCCCTGGCAAAGGCAGAGGCCTCCCCCTGGCAAAGGCAGAGGCCACGCCCTGGCAAAGGCAGAGGCCGGGCCCTGGCAAAGGCAGTTGCCGCGTCCTGGCAAAGGCAGAGGCTGCACCCTGGCAAAGGCAGAGGCCGCGCCCTGGCAAAGGCAGAGGCCACACCCTGGCAAAGGCAGAGGCCGCGCCCTGGCAAAGGCAGAGGCCGCACCCTGGCAAAGGCAGTGGCCGCGCCCTGGCAAAGGCAGAGGCCGGGCCCTGGCAAAGGCAGTGAGGCCCTGGCAAAGGCAGAGGCCCCACCCTGGCAAAGGCAGAGGCCGCGCCCTGGCAAAGGCAGTGGCCGCGCCCTGGAAAAGGCAGAGGCCGCGCCCTGGCAAAGGCAGAGGCCGCGCCCTGGCAAAGGCAGAGGCCACACCCTGGAAAAGGCAGAGGCCGCGCCCTGGCAAAGGCAGAGGCCGCGCCCTGGCAAAGGCAGAGGCCACCCCCTGGCAAAGGCAGAGGCCGGGCCCTGGCAAAGGCAGTGAGGCCCTGGCAAAGGCAGAGGCCCCACCCTGGCAAAGGCAGAGGCCGCGCCCTGGCAAAGGCAGTGGCCGCGCCCTGGCAAAGGCAGAGGCCGCGCCCTGGCAAAGGCAGAGGCCGCGCCCTGGCAAAGGCAGAGGCCGCGCCCTGGCAAAGGCAGAGGCCGCGCCCTGGCAAAGGCAGAGGCCACACCCTGGCAAAGGCAGAGGCCGCGCCCTGGCAAAGGCAGAGGCCACACCCTGGCAAAGGCAGTGAGGCCCTGGCAAAGGCAGAGGCCCCACCCTGGCAAAGGCAGAGGCCGCGCCCTGGCAAAGGCAGTGGCCGCGCCCTGCCAAAGGCAGAGGCCGCGCCCTGGCAAAGGCAGAGGCCGCGCCCTGGCAAAGGCAGAGGCGGGCCCTGGCAAAGGCAGTGAGGCCCTGGCAAAGGCAGAGGCCCCACCCTGGCAAAGGCAGAGGCCGCGCCATGGCAAAGGCAGTGGCCGCGCCCTGGCAAAGGCAGAGGCCGCGCCCTGGCAAAGGCAGAGGCCGCGCCCTGGCAAAGGCAGAGGCCGCGCCCTGGCAAAGGCAGAGGCCGCGCCCTGGCAAAGGCAAAGGCCACACCCTGGCAAAGGCAGAGGCCGCGCCCTTGCAAAGGCAGAGGCCGCGCCCTGGCAAAGGCAGAGGCCACACCCTGGCAAAGGCAGTGAGGCCCTGGCAAAGGCAGAGGCCCCACCCTGGCAAAGGCAGAGGCCGCGCCCTGGCAAAGGCAGTGGCCGCGCCCTGGCAAAGGCAGAGGCCGCGCCCTGGCAAAGGCAGAGGCCGTGCCCTGGCAAAGGTAGAGGCCGCCCTGGCAAAGGCAGAGGCCACCCCCTGGCAAAGGCAGAGGCCGGGCCCTGGCAAAGGCAGTGAGGCCCTGGCAAAGGCAGAGGCCCCACCCTGGCAAAGGCAGAGGCCGCGCCCTGGCAAAGGCAGAGGCCGCGCCCTGGCAAAGGCAGAGGCCGCGCCCTGGCAAAGGCAGAGGCCGCGCCCTGGCAAAGGCAGAGGCCGCGCCCTGGCAAAGGCAGTGGCCGCGCCCTGGCAAAGGCAGAGGCCGCGCCCTGGCAAAGGCAGAGGCCGCGCCCTGGCAAAGGCAGTGGCCGCGCCCTGGCAAAGGCAGAGGCCGCGCCCTGGCAAAGGCAGAGGCCGCGCCCTGGCAAAGGCAGTGGCCGCGCCCTGGCAAAGGCAGAGGCCGCGCCCTGGCAAAGGCAGTGGCCGCACCCTGGCAAAGGCAGAGGCCGCGCCCTGGCAAAGGCAGAGGCTGCGCCCTGGCAAAGGCAGAGGCTGCACCCTGGCAAGGGCTGAGGCTGCACCCTGGCAAGGGCAGAGGCAGCGCCCTGGCAAAGGCAGAGGCCCCGCCCTGGCAAGGGCAGAGGCCTCGCCCTGGCAAAGGCAGAGGCCACACCCTGACAAAGGCACAGGCCGCGCCCTGGCAAAGGCAGAGGCCGTGCCCTGGCGAAGGCAGTGGCCGCGCCCTGGCAAAGGCA
The DNA here is from genome assembly GCA_007896445.1 of Puccinia hordei. Lineage (NCBI taxonomy): Eukaryota > Fungi > Basidiomycota > Pucciniomycetes > Pucciniales > Pucciniaceae > Puccinia > Puccinia hordei. Next base: position 40,968 of record RDRW01000104.1, read on the forward strand.
GAGGCTGCGCCCTGGCAAAGGCAGAGTCCGCGCCCTGGCAAAGGCAGTGGCCGCGCCCTGGCAAAGGCAGAGGCCGCGCCCTGGCAAAGGCAGTGGCCGCACCCTGGCAAAGGCAGAGGCCGCGCCCTGGCAAAGGCAGAGGCTGCGCCCTGGCAAAGGCAGAGGCTGCACCCTGGCAAGGGCTGAGGCTGCACCCTGGCAAGGGCAGAGGCAGCGCCCTGGCAAAGGCAGAGGCCCCGCCCTGGCAAGGGCAGAGGCCTCGCCCTGGCAAAGGCAGAGGCCACGCCCTGACGAAGGCAGAGGCCGCGCCCTGGCAAAGGCAGAGGCCGTGCCCTGGCAAAGGCAGTGGCCGCGCCCTGGCAAAGGCAGAGGCTGCGCCCTGGCAAAGGCAGAGTCCGCGCCCTGGCAAAGGCAGAGGCCGCACCCTGGCAAAGGCAGAGTCCGCGCCCTGGCAAAGGCAGAGGCCGCACCCTGGCAAAGGCAGAGGCCGCACCCTGGCAAAGGCAGTGGCCGCACCCTGGAAAAGGCAGAGGCCGCGCCCTGGCAAAGGCAGAGGCCGCGCCCTGGCAAAGGCAGAGGCCACCACCTGGCAAAGGCAGAGGCCGGGCCCTGGCAAGGGCAGAGGCGGCGCCCTGGCAAAGGCAGAAGCCGCACCCTGGCAAAGGCAGAGGCCGCACCCTGGAAAAGGCAGAGGCCGCGCCCTGGCAAAGGCAGAGGCCACGCCCTGTCAAAGGCAGAGGCTGCGCCCTGGCAAAGGCAGAGGCCGCACCCTGGCAAAGGCAGTGGCCGCGCCCTGGCAAAGGCAGAGGCCGCACCCTGGCAAAGGCAGAGGCCAACCTGGCAAAGGCAGAGGCCGCGCCCTGGCAAGGGAAGAGGCCACGCCCTGGCAAAGGCCAAGGCTGCGCCCTGGCGAAGGCAGAGGCTGCGCCCTGGCAAAGGCAGAGGCCGCGCCCTGGCAAAGGCGGAGGCCGCACCCTGGCAAAGCAAGTGGCGGCGCCCTGGCAAGGGCAGAGGCCACGCCCTGGCAAAGGGCAAGGCCACGCCCTGGCAAAGGCAGAGGCCGCGCCCTGGCAAAGGCAGAAGCGGCACCCTGGCAATGGCAGAGGCTGCACCCTGGAAACGGCAGAGGCCGCGCCCTGGCAAAGGCAGAGGCCGCGCCCTGGCAAAGGCAGAGGCCACCCCCTGGCAAAGGCAGAGGCCGGGCCCTGGCAAGGGCAGAGGCGGCGCCCTGGCAAAGGCAGAGGCCACCACCTGGCAAAGGCAGAGGCCGGGCCCTGGCAAGGGCAGAGGCGGCGCCCTGGCAAAGGCAGAAGCCGCACCCTGGCAAAGGCAGAGGCCGCACCCTGGAAAAGGCAGAGGCCGCGCCCTGGCAAAGGCAGAGGCCGCGCCCTGTCAAAGGCAGAGGCTGCGCCCTGGCAAAGGCAGTGGCCGCACCCTGGCAAAGGCAGTGGCCGCGCCCTGGCAAAGGCAGAGGCCGCACCCTGGCAAAGGCAGAGGCCAACCTGGCAAAGGCAGAGGCCGCGCCCTGGCAAGGGCAGAGGCCACGCCCTGGCAAAGGCCGAGGCTGCGCCCTGGCGAAGGCAGTGGCCGCGCCCTGGCAAAGGCAGAGGCTGCGCCCTGGCAAAGGCAGAGGCGGCGCCCTGGCAAAGGCAGAGGCCGCACCCTGGCAAAGCAAGTGGCGGCGCCCTGGCAAGGGCAGAGGCCACGCCCTGGCAAAGGGCGAGGCCACGCCCTGGCAAAGGCAGAGGCCGCGCCCTGGCAAAGGCAGAAGCCGCACCCTGGCAATGGCAGAGGCCGCACCCTGGAAAAGGCAGAGGCCGCGCCCTGGCAAAGGCAGAGGCCGCGCCCTGGCAAAGGCAGAGGCCACCCCCTGGCAAAGGCAGAGGCCGGGCCCTGGCAAGGGCAGAGGCGGCGCCCTGGCAAAGGCAGAAGCCGCACCCTGGCAAAGGCAGAGGCCGCACCCTGGAAAAGGCAGAGGCCGCGCCCTGGCAAAGGCAGAGGCCGCGCCCTGTCAAAGGCAGAGGCTGCGCCCTGGCAAAGGCAGAGGCCGCACCCTGGCAAGGGCAGAGGCAGCGCCCTGGCAAAGGCAGAGGCCCCGCCCTGGCAAGGGCAGAGGCCTCGCCCTGGCAAAGGCAGAGGCCACGCCCTGACAAAGGCAGAGGCCGCGCCCTGGCAAAGGCAGAGGCCGCGCCCTGGAAAAGGCAGAGGCCGCGCCCTGGAAAAGGCAGAGGCCGCGCCCTGGAAAAGGCAGAGGCCGCGCCCTGGCAAGGGCAGAGGCCACGCCCTGGCAAAGGCAGAGGGCGCGCCCTGGCAAAGGCAGAGGCCGTGCCTTGGCAAAGGCAGAGGCCGTGCCTTGGCAAAGGCAGAGGCTGTGCCCTGGCAAAGGCAGAGGCCGCCCCCTGGCAAAGGCAGTGGCGGCGCCCTGGCAAAGGCAGAGGCCCCATCCTGCCAAAGGCAGAGGCCGCGCCCTGGCAAAGGCAGTCGCCGCGTCCTGGCAAAGGAAGCGGGGGCGCCCTGGCAAAGGCAGAGTCTGCGCCTTGTACTTTGCCAGGGTGCAGCCACTGCCTTTTCCAGGGCATGGCCTCTGCCTTTGCCAGGGCGCGGCCTCTGCCTTTGCCAGGGCGCGGCCTCTGCCTTTGCCAGGGTGCGGCCACTGCCTTTGCCAGGGCTCAGCCTCGGCCTCTGCCAGGGCGTTGTGGTAATCCTGTTCCTTCTCACATCATTCTTTCTACATCTCATATTCCATTCATATATCCATGAATCTTATTTTAGATTCAGATTCTACACCTTATTTTATCCCTAGTCACTCACTCAAACCACCCTTGATTTCCTTTTGGATCAGAAGATATTAGCCTTCATAGTTTTCATAGGTACATTCTTTTCTTTTCTTTTTCTTTTGGCTTACATCATCCAAGTCATTATTATTTCAGTAAATAAAACATCTTACATAATCTACATCAAATGCTCATCATTGCTACATACATTCACTTCACTATTACACTTGTAGTCTTTTGCTCATCACTATTACTATTATGGACATTGCTCATCATCATATCTTGTAATACTGTGCTCATCATTTGTTCCCCTCTTGAAGGGCCCTTTACACATATATACTCCACTCTGTTGTAGCATTACCAGCATGCAATTTCTAGCCCATACAACCTGTATGACCTTTTACCCCAAATATTAGATTCAATTTCATCAAAGACACTTCTTACCTAGACATTTTAGATATCCTTGCCATTTAAACCCTTTTACACAACCATTTTCCCTCACAACTTCTCCTCAACTCCCCATACCTCAGAGGTAATAGTAGTCAGCTTATAAGTACTAGTCAGTCTAAGATTAAAATAGAAAAGCCACACCTTTTATTTTATTCTTAGTGTTACACTCTTCCCCATCAACATTAGTCAGGAAGGCAGCTCTTATATCAGCACCTTTGTCTTAACTTACATTAGTACTAGTGTAGTTATACATATCCCTTCCAAGCTCTATTCTGGCCTTAGAGTAGTTCCACAGCGTGGCCTCTGCCCTTGCCAGGGCATGGCCTCTGCCTTTGCCAGGGCGCGGCCTCTGCCTTTGCCAGGGCGCGGCCTCTGCCTTTGTCAGGGCGTAGCCTCTGCCTGTGCCAGGGCGAGGCCTCTGCCCTTGCCAGGGCGCTGCCTCTGCCTTTGCCAGGGCGGGCCTCTGCCTTTGCCAGGGCGGGCCTCTGCCTTTGCCAGGGCGGGCCTCTGCCTTTGCCAGGATGGGGCCTCTGCCCTTGCCAGGGCGCCGCCAATGCCTTTGCCAGGGGGCGGCCTCTGCCTTTGCCAGGGCACGGCCTCTGCCTTTGCCAGGGCGCGGCCTCTGCCTTTGCCAGGGCGCGGCCTCTGCCTTTGCCAGGGCGCGGCCTCTGCCTTTGCCAGGGCGCGGCCTCTGCCCCTGCCAGGGCACGGCCTCTGCCTTTTCCAGGGCGCGGCCTCTGCCTTTGCCAGGGCGCGGCCTCTGCCTTTGCCAGGGCGCGGCCTCTGCCTTTGGCAGGATGGGGCCTCTGCCTTTGCCAGGGCGCCGCCACTGCCTTTGCCAGGGGGCGGCCTCTGCCTTTGCCAGGGCACGGCCTCTGCCTTTGCCAGGACGCGGCAACTGCCTTTGCCAGCGCGTGGCCACTGCCTGTGCCAGGGCGCGGCCTCTGCCTTTGCCAGGGCGCGGCCTCTGCGCTTGCCAGGGCGCGGTCTCTGCCCTTGCCAGGGCGCGGTCTCTGCCCTTGCCAGGGCGCGGTCTCTGCCCTTGCCAGGGTGCGGCCTCTGCCTTTGCCAGGGCGCGGCCACTGCCTGTGCCAGGGTGCAGCCACTTCCTTTTAATACTGCTCAGCAGGGGTTTGAGCAGTCCAACTCAGCAGATATCTGAGTATCTTCAGTGGAGCCTCCAGCTTGGAAGTTCTGCTGAGCAGGAAAATGAAAAATGCTCCTGAGCAGGCAGCTGAGCAATGCTGCCCAGAAGGAAAATGGCAAAGGCCAATTACAAGGTACTTGAAGGAAGCGCATTAATTGAAACAAATGTATTTTATCTTCCTAAAATATGCTGTTTACCCTAGAAAACTGATCTTTGGTGTTGAAAAAAAAAAAAAAAAAAAGAAAAAAAACTCAACAGACAAAAAAAAGAAAATTCCTAAAAAATTCTCAAAAAGGAAAACCCCCACATTCCCCCCAAGGTGAAATGGATTCTTGCGTGTAGTGCCGATGGATTGGCGGCGCTTACAACGGAGGGACAGGCGGACAAGGCAAACAAGGGACGGGCCAATAAGTCAAAAAATGGAGACGCTCGGGAATGAAGGTTGTGCCCTTCCCAAGCGTAGCGGAGTTGTCATGCAGTATTGGTGCTAGTCAGACATTACATGTAAATGAAATTGATCCCCGATGTTTCCTTTCATGCACCATCACAACTCCCAGAGCCACACCCCAAAGCCCCTATCCCCCCCTATCCTTCCTCATAGACTCCGGAGCAACCCACGACGTTCTGAGTGAATCATACGCATCCCGATGGGGACTCCTCAAGGCCGCTTCGGCCTCAGGGCAAACCGTCTTCGGATTTGACGGGTCCGCAAGCAGAGCAACCCATGAGATAGACCTAAGGTTGAACGACGAACCCCGCCAGTCCCGATTCATCATTACACGACTGAAAGACTCGTATGATGGGATCCTAGGGATGCCCTGGATCCGCCGATATGGACACCAAATCAATTGGACAAACCGTACCCTATGGACCCCGGACATTGCGGCCGCTTCGGCGGTTTTGTCTATTCCAAAAAACACCCCAACCGGCAAGTCGGGGAAAGCTAGGAAGATTGACGAGGGGGTGTGTGTTTTGAACACAATAACGCCCCTGCAATGTGAGTTCGATATCCCTATCCCCACATCATTCACCCAACACCCCAACCACGTACCCGATGAAACCGTATCCAATCAAACTTGTGCTACTGCGGCAGCAGTATTGTCCTACCCGCCAACATCCCCGCAGAAGGTCAAAAGGCCCATGGGGAAAGCTAGGATTAGTGACGAGGGGGTGTGTGCTTGCAGCACAATAACGCCCCCGCAATATAGATTTGCAATCCCCGCCAAGAACCCCAAGACTCAACACTCTGACCAGGTACCCGATGAAATCGTTGCTACTGCCAAGGCAGTATTGTCCTCTCCGCCAACATCCCCGCATACGGTCTACAGGCCCATGGGGAAAGCTAGGATTAGTGACAAGGGGGTGTGTGCTTTTAGCACAATAACACCCCCGCAATGTGAGTCTGATAGATCTCCCCCGCATTTGAATCCCGAAACAGCTGGCAAGCCTCTTTCCCCCCTAGGTCATACCCCTGCAGTGATCAGCACGGCCAAAACATTGTGGTCGACATCGGCCCGATTGGCAGCAAAAGGGAAAGCCACGACTGCGGAGCGGACTACGGAAGAATTAGTACCGCGGTGCTACCACCGACACCTTGACATGTTCCGGAAATCAAGCGCCATGAGACTTCCCCCGCGAAGAAAGTATGACTTCCGCGTAGATCTGATCCCAGGAGCCACCCCACAGGCCGGACGAATCATCCCGCTATCTCCAGCAGAGAACCAGGCACTTGATATTATGATTGCCAAAGGACTGACAAGCAGGACCATTCAACGGACCACATCCCCGTGGGCCGCACCGGTACTATTCACTGGAAAGAAGGACGGAAACCTGCAACCCTGGTTTGACTACAGGAGACTCAACGCGGTAACGGTGAAGAACAAGTACCCGCTCCCACTGACAATGGACTTAGTTGACAGCCTTTTGGATGCGGACACATTCACAAAGCTCGACCTCCGCAACGCATATGGAAACCTCAGAGTTGCAGAAGGCAACAAAGATAAGCTGGCTTTCATCTGCAGGGCAGGACAATTTGCCCCGCTTACCATGCCCTTTGGTCCCACGGGAGCGCCAGGATACTTCCAATACTTCATGCAGGACATCCTCCTTGGACGGATTGGGAAAGACACCGCTGCATACCTAGATGACATCATGATCTACACGCGGAAAGGGTCGGACCATGCGGAAGCGGTGGGCAGTATACTGGACACATTGAGCAAGCACCAATTGTGGCTGAAACCCGAAAAGTGTGAATTTTCAAGGCCAGAGGTAGAATACCTAGGATTATTGATATCATGCGACCGAATCAGAATGGACCCCGCAAAGGTGCAAGCAGTAACCGACTGGCCAGCACCAAAGAATGTCACCAAACTTCAACGATTCATTGGATTTGCTAATTTTTACCGCTGGTTCATCGACCATTTCTCCGGAAAGACCAGACCACTCCACAACCTGACAAGAGTAGAAACCCCCTTTGTGTGGGACGCCAAGTGCAACTCCGCGTTTGAATCCCTCAAAACCGCCTTCACATCCGCTCCGATCCTGAAAATTGCGGACCCGTACAAACCGTTTGTCCTCGAATGTGATTGCTCCAATTTCGCGCTTGGCGCAGTACTGTCCCAGGTTTGCACCAAGGACCAGGAACTTCACCCTGTAGCTTACCTGTCCCGATCCCTTGTACAGGCGGAAAGCAACTATGAGATCTTTGACAAAGAGTTACTGGCTATTGTGGCTGCCTTCAAAGAGTGGCGGCAATACCTGGAGGGGAACCCACACCGCTTGACGGCAATTGTATACACCGATCACCGCAATTTGGAAAGCTTCATGACGACCAAGCAGCTCACGAGAAGACAGGCAAGATGGGCGGAGACCATGGGATGTTTTGACTTTGAGATCATATTCTGACCAGGACGCCAATCAACAAAACCCAACGCCCTATCCCGCAGACCGGACCTCGCCCCAGCACCGGGAGAAAAGCTGACCTTTGGTCAGCTTTTGAAGCCAGGTAACATCACAGAGAGGACGTTTGAGGAGCTTGCCAAATGTGCGGAATTGGACAGCTGGTTTCTGGACGAATCGATTCAAATGGATGACGGGGAACATTGGTTTGAGGTGGACGTGATGGGGACTGACTTGGAAGATGTGGGAACGGACAACCTAGCGTTGTCTGACGCCAAAATCATTGCCAGGATTAGAGAACTGACCCCACATGACCCAAAATTGGCTGACTGGATTAAGCTGTTACAGAAACCGACAGGGGACCACAACAGGTATGCGGAAGCCGATGGGGTACTCTATGACAAGGGACGGATAGTGGTACCAGCGGACTCAGCATTGCGGACGATGATCCTCAAAAGTCGACACGACACAAAGTCCGCAGGCCACCCAGGCAGATCCCGCACGTTGGCATTAGTACGGAGAAGTTTTGTGTGGAATGGAATGAAGAGATTTGTCAACCAGTATGTAGACGGCTGTGATTCATGCCAAAGAGTCAAATCTAGCACTCGAAGGCCATTCGGAACGTTAGAACCCCTCCCAATCCCTGCAGGCCCATGGACGGACATTAGCTATGATTTGATCACTGACCTCCCTGAATCCCGCTTGAGTGACAGCATACTAACAGTAGTAGACCGACTGACCAAGATGGCCCACTTCATCCCATGCAAGAAAACTATGAACGCGGAGCAACTAGCGGAACTGATGGCGGAACATGTATGAAAACTCCATGGAACCCCCAAGACAATTGTCTCAGACCAGGGAAGTATTTTTGTCTCCCAAATCACACGTGCGTTGAGCTCCCGCATGGGGATTAGACTACAGCCATCCACAGCGTACCACCCAAGGACAGATGGACAATCCGAAATCACCAACAAAGCAGTCGAGCAATACCTGCAGCACTTTGTTTGCTACCAACAGAACGATTGGGCCCCACTCCTCCCAATGGCCGAATTTGCTTACAACAACAACGACCACACATTGACAGGAGTTTTCCCGTTCAAAGCCAACTACGGATTCAACCCGGCATATAGCGGAACCCCCTCAACAGAACAATGCATCCCTGCAGTAGAAGAACGACTCCGCAAACTTGCGGAGGTCCAAGAAGAACTCAAGCATTGCTTAGAAGAGGCGCAAGAAACAATGAAAGGCCAATTTGACAAGAACACAAGGGAAACACCGGAATGGGACGTAGGGGACAAAGTATGGCTAGACGGACGCAACATTTCAACGACCCGCCCCAGCCCAAAATTGGAACATAGATGGCTGGGACCTTTCTCTATCTGTAAAAGAATCTCAAGATCCGCGTATAAACTAACACTCCCTATATCCATGCGGGGGGTACACCCCGTATTTCACGTATCAATACTCCGCAAACACAGACCCGATGAAATTGCGGAACGACGGAGGGAAGACCCGGGACCAATTACAGCGGACGGCGGGGATGAGTGGGAAGTCGAAGAGGTACTGGACTGTAGAAGACGACGCAGGAAGACCCAATACCTGGTCAGCTGGAAGGGATTTGGAACAGAAGACAACTCATGGGAACCGGCGGAAAACTTGAAGAATTGCGAGGAACTGGTAGCGGGATTTAATTCAAGTTTTCCGAATGCGGCAAATACTCATCGGCGGATGCGGAGAAGGAAATGAGGAACAAAATTGATAAGAGGTGGAATTTTTTTCTTTTTTCTTGATTGGCGAATGAGTGGAGGATTTAGCATTAAAAGGGGGATAATGTCATGAGCCGTATTGCGGGCCTGCCCGCACCAAAGCCCGCACCACATGTAGATAGTCTATCACGTACATGTCACAGACAGACCACTATATAGTCTGTCAGGACGAGGATCCACATCTCTTCCTCATCCTGCAATCTACATTATAGGATCCCGAAACCCCAGAAACCCCAGAACCCCAGAGCCTTCCTCTCCACAGATCAGACCATAACAGCTACGCTAACTGTTAGGGCGTTGATAAACGCACGCCCATTGGCGCACGCCCATGCCAAGCGCACGCCAATAATAAAAAAAGGTGTGCTGCCCGCACGCCTTTTTTTTATTGGTGTGCGGGCTGCACGCCCATCCCTGGGTGTCAGCACGCCTGTAGATGGGCGTGCAGCACGCACGCCCATCTGCAGGCGTGCAGTCGCACGCCCCGTTCAGAAAAAGGCGTGCGGTTCGCACGCCCTTTCTATGTATATAGGCAGGGGGCACGCCCCTGCCTATACACATAGATTGGCGGACCGCCGACCTATGTATATAGGCAGGGGCGTGCCCCTTCCTATATACATAGAATCGGCGTGCGGACTGCACGCCAATTCTATGTATATACACCCCTGCCTATATACATGATGATGTCATGCGTACACCAGAGTGTACGCATGACATAAGCACCCCCCCCGCCCCCCACCCCCCTCCCCCCCAGCGGATTTCAACCGCAACCACCACCTCGCGCGATCGATCAAACAATCACTCCCCCCTCCCTCCTCACAGCCAGCCCTCCACACCAACCCCCCAGACGAGCCGAGCCAACCCACCCGACCCGATCCAAGCGAGCCAGCCAACCAAGCCGACACGGAACAACCGGACGAACCCCTAAGTGGGTATTTTTCCTTTTGTTCCCCTGAGCCCCCCCGTGCCCCCCGTGCCCCTGTAAGATCAAATAAAAAATTAGAAAAAATAAAAATAAAATTAAAATTAAAATTAAAATAAAATAAAAATAAAATAAAATAAAAATAAAATAAAAACAAAATAAAAATAAAATAAAAATAAAATAAAAGTAAAATAAAAATAAAATAAAAATAAAATAAAACAAGAAAAAAAACAAGAAAAAAACAAGAAAAAAACACAAAAAAAAAACAAAAAAAAAGATAATGATAACAAAAACTAAGAATTTGATCAGGGCCCATTAGGCCCTGTATTGACAGTGGGACAAGACCCAAAGGGCCTAGTAAAGGGGCCAACAGGGCCCACTATGACTGGCCAAAAGGAGCCAACTGTATGACTGGCCAAAAGGAGCCAACTGTGCCCTTCCCAGCCGCCCAAGTTTGACATGTTAGGCCAAAGGGCCCCTTTATATCTCCGCATAGGTATCCAAGGGCCCCATTCCCCTTGTCCAAGCCCCGGACGGGCACACCAGCACTTGATGTTCTTCCACTCAGATCCAATTAATCTCTCCACATCTTCATTATTATTATTTTCATGCCAGCTGATTATTTCTTCTTGTTCCTCTGAACGCACAGATATCAGCAAGTATTCTTCGCATCAACTTTTATTACCCTCCAGCAGTGTAAGTGCATGTCTATCAAAGTAAATATCATCCAAAATTACTCACTCTGGCCGTTATTTACAGCAGATAATGTCTCAGCCAGGCCAAAACCCCTCCTACTACCACGTATCTCCCAACCCATATGGCGTCCACAATCAGCCGCACCCCCAATACCATAATGCAATAACGCATGCCAGTGGTCAGCCTAATGTCACCCAGTCTCACTTGGCACAGCATGTAAGCACACACAGCCCAATTCTTCTACTTAAATAACTTTCTCACACCGTGTTAGAATTAACAAAGCATTTTTCAGACATTTAGCAGAAAATGATTGACTTGGGCAGGATTTGAACCAGCGACCTTAGCTTGAAGCTAAGACACTATACTAGAAGTGCTGCCTTTACCAACTAGGCTACCAAGTCATTATCCAATGTGCTGATATTTGGAACACTGTGGATCACAATATTCAACACACCCCCTGACCCACAGTGTGAGACCAAGAGACCCTAAAGTCAACCAATTTCAAGCTAGTCTATACATTGAGAAAATACATATTGCATAATAAGTAGATATTGCATATTGCATAATAGCATTTTGCATATTCCAAAGTTGGAGATAAAGTCCATAATAAATTGCAATGCATTTGGAGATCAAAGTCCATAATTGCATATTGCATAAGTGCATATTGTATAGTCTCATATGTAAATGCATAGTATGCGCATAGCACATTTCGACTGTTAATCGTGTTAGAATTAACAAAGCATTTTTCAGACATTTAGCAGAAAATGATTGACTTGGGCAGGATTTGAACCAGCGACCTTAGCTTGAAGCTAAGACACTATACTAGAAGTGCTGCCTTTACCAACTAGGCTACCAAGTCATTATCCAATGTGCTGATATTTGGAACACTGTGGATCACAATATTCAACACACCGTCCTTCCTCCCGCCTCCATCAGCCGCAACCACCAGTTCCATTTGGGCAACCCCCTTGGTTCCATGCCCCATCCAACTCCCCCATCCCTCCTCAAACGTCTGATCAATTCCCCGGCTTCCCCAATTACCTACACAATTCTGTCCCAATCACAAATAATCCCACAAACCAACACCCCAGCTTCACCAACCATGGCCACCCCGCATACCCGTCAAACTCAATGGCCTTTCCAATTCCAAATCACGGGCAACCTGCACCCCATATGGGCCACCAAATACCATCTTTCAACCCATACAACAACCTCCCGCACCACCAATCATCCCAAACGGCCTCCTATAACAATAGTACAGCCTTTCCTCACATTCCAGTCACCGGCCAACTCAATCCAAACTTTCCAAACTACACCAATCCAGCAATCACCCTGCAACAGCACTACCAGCATAATTGCCTAGGTTGAGTTAATCCCAGTTAAACTAGGATGAAAACAACCAATTTAAAATAGGTTGACCTCAACCAATGAAATATAAAACCAAGGGGGGTCCCTTGGATTTATATTTCATCAGTTGATTTCAACCAAGTTTAAATTGGTTGAGTGCATCCCGGTTTAACTAGGATGACTTCATCCTAGGCAATTATGCTGGCAGTGCAGACGTCAAACATTCCTCCCACCCACCAACCCAATCAACCAAGCTCCTATACATTACAGCAGGAAATGTACTCCAACAACTGGAATGCCCCCCAACCAATCCAACACCCACCATCAATACCCAGCAACCCATCTGCATCAATACCCAGCAACCCGTCCGTCAACCAGCCCACATACTACTGGGACAACAACACCAACCAATCCGCTGTTGAAATCAATTCTCTGCTTGACTCCTTAAGTCCGCCTGCCCCATCCGTGCAACTACCTACATCAATTGATCCACTGGCTTCCTTGGTTGTCCCTCAAATGACTGACAATACTGCTCAAGGTAGGTCTAACTTTCTCTTGTAATGTATATTTATTGAGAGCTGACAAACTGTAAATCATCAGCTTTTCCCCCTGATTTCCTGCGTTCTGCAAATGACCTGCCTGCTCCCTCTTTTCCCACCCAAACCAATGAGGATCAAGCTCAAGGTGGGTCTTAGTTTCTCTCTCTGGTAAAGTTGCTTTATTGGGAGCTGACTATTTATTGATGAATCAGGTGGTTCCAACTCTACAACATCTGTGGTACCGTCTGCAGTGCAAGAACCGCCCAGGAAATGTCTGTTCCCTCCCCAATCCCCCTGGAAATGTCTGTTCCCTCTCCAATGACTGAGGAAAATCCCCAAGGTGATTGTAGCTTTCACTTCAAAAGTCCTTTGCGGTGTTCTTACCAATGTTTTATTGTACAGATCCCAGTGCGTCTGCGCACCACACCAACAACTTGTTGATGCCCCCAAATCTCCCGGATCGAAATGCTTTGCCCAAAGCCCTACTGACCAGTGAGGATGTCAGATTGTTTGACTATTCTGTGGGAGGTCAGTGCCTCATTGATTTATCATACTGTTTCCAATGGATGCTCATGGGAATTAATTTTGTAGAGCCAATGGACCCTCCACCTGAATACCTGTTCACCTGTGTTGTCGATCTGAAGAAATTTGTGTCCACATGGGCCACCAGGCATGGTCATTGGCGGGCGTTGATAAACGCATGCCAACGGCGCACGCCAACGCCAACCCGCACGCCAATTTTTTTTGGCGTGCAGGGCCCACACGCCATTTTTTTTTGGCGTGTAGGGTCTACACGCCAAAAAAAAAGGGCGTGTGAGACCCACACGCCAAAATGGCGTGTGGTTCCCACACGCCATTTTTTTTGGCGTGTGGGCCCCGCACGCCAAATAAAATTGGCGTGTGGGCCCCCTTGCTCACATAATTGAATGGGAGGGACCATTCGATTACGTGAGCGGGGCCCCTCCCGGCTGAGGAGGTTATACAACCTCGTCAGCCGGGAGGACTTCCTCCCGGCCGACGAGGTTGTATAACCTCGTCGGCCAGGAGGACTTCCTCCTGGCTGACAAGGTTATACAACCTCGTCAGCCGGGAGGACTTCCTCCCGGCACAAGGGTGTATAACCTTGTCGGCCGGGAGGACTTCCTCCTGGCTGACGAGGTTGTATAACCTCGTCAGCCAGGAGGAAGTCCTCCCGGCCGACGAGGTTGTATAACCTTGTCGGCCAGGAGGACTTCCTCCTGCCCGACGAGGTTGTATAACCTTGTTGGCCAGGAGACTTCCTCCTGGCTGACGAGGCTATACAACCTTGTCAGCCAGGAGGAAGTCCTCCTGGCCGACAAGGTTATACAACCTCGTCGGCCGGGAGGACTTCCTCCTGGCCGACGAGGTTGTATAACCTCGTCGGCCGGGAGGAAGTCCTCCCGGCCGACGAGGTTATACAACCTCGTGCCGGGAGGAAGTCCTCCCGGCTGACGAGGTTGTATAACTTGTCAGCCAGGAGGAAGTCCTCCTGGCCGACGAGGTTATACAACCTCGTCGGCCCGGAGGACTTCCTCCTGGCCGACGAGGTTGTATAACCTCGTCGGCCAGGAGGACTTCCTCCTGGCTGACAAGGTTATACAACCTCGTCAACCGGGAGGACTTCCTCCCGGCACAAGGTTATACAACCTCGTCGGCCAGGAGGGGCCCCGCTCACGTAATCGAATGGTCCCTCCCATTCGATTATGTGAGCGAGGGACCCGCACGGGGACCCGCACGCCAAACAATTGGCGTGCGGGGCCCACACGCCAATTTTATTTGGCTTGCGGGGCCCACACGCCAAAAAGAAATGGCGTGTGGGAACCACACGCCATTTTTGGCGTGTGGGTCTCACACGCCCTTTTTTTTGGCGTGTAGACCCTACACGCCAAAAAAAAATGGCGTGTGGGCCCCGCACGCCAAAAAAAATTGGTGTGCGGGTTGGCGTTGGCGTCCGTTTATCAACGCCCGTTATTGGCTGGCGGTCTCAAAATCCAAGGCGGGGAAGAACATTTACCTTGCCTGCTCACTCGCTGGAGAAGACACTACCACCGTGGACTCCTGTCGGGCTCGTGAATCACGTAATAAGCGAGTTGGATGTGCCTTCAAGATTTCTGGCCACTGTTCATGTGCCAAGAAGCGTGAAAACAACTATTGGGATCTCCGCAGCAAGACTGTCCCTCACAACCACAATGTCATCCAGCACAACTACGAGGCCATCCACAAGACACTTGGGGCAGAGGGCCAAGCAGAGGTGGCTCGACTGGCCTCTCTTGGTTTGCAACCACAGGCAATTGCCCGGCAGCTGAGTACAACTGAGGGACGCTTTGTCACGAACAGGACAATTTACAACACAAAAGCAGCGCAGAAGATAGAGCGTAGGGCCGGCGACACCCCCATCAACCATCTTCTACAATGCCTCAAAGGCTCCAACTGGATTCACGATGAAGTTTACGATGATGACGGAAAGCTCCTCTACCTATGGTTTGCGCACCCTGGATCAATGTTACTCGCTCGCAAGTTCCATCATGTGGTTAATATTGACTGCACCTACAAGACCAACCTCTTCAAGTACCCCTTACTACATGTTGTTGGCCAGACCTGCACGAACAACTGTTTCTCAATTGGATTTTGTCTCATGAGGAATGAGAAAAATGCGGCATACTCTTGGGCTCTGAATAAGTTGAAGTGAGTGTGGTGATTGTCTTTTTTAGTATCAGATTGATAATCTGATGGTAATTCTACATACACCTATCAATTCTTGCAGGTCGGTATGGGAACCAGAGAGCTCTCCAAAGGTCTTTGTGACGGACAAAGAGGTGGCTCTCCAAAATGCAATTGCAGACCACTTCCCAAATGCAACCTCAAACCTATGCGCCTGGCACATCGATCGGAACATTGTCACCAACTGCAAACAGGCTTTTGCATCCGAGGCAGACCAATGGACAAATTTCATGAAGCTATGGCACGAGGTTACATACGCTCCGGACGAACCCTCATTCAACACAGCTTGGGGAAAGCTTCAGGTGGACCTCAGGGACCGAGCAAATGTTCTGGAATACTTTCAGAACCATGTTCTGCCCTTTCGCAAACAATTCATGTCTGCATGGGCTGGGAAAACCCCGCACTTGGGGAATCTGACGTCATCTAGAGGTGAATCAGCTCATAGCTGGCTCAAAACATACGTGACATCTGGCAAGATTGACTTTGCTACCCTCTTCCTGACCATTTCGTCAGCTGTGGACCGGCAACTGGACAAAGCACAGGTCACCATTGGCCATGAAAGGATCAAAGGGCTATCTGGACTCCCAAACGTTTTCAAGCCGCTTCACACCAAGATCTCCACCCATGCGCTCAAATTGGCCATTGGAGAGTACAATAAGTACTTGAAAATGAAGAAGGCCAAACATGACGATCCGGTCAGGCAGTGTACGGGGAACTTCAACACGGGAATGGGGGTCCCATGTGCACACTTGATTGAAAACTTGCTTGAAGAGAAGGGTGATGTGGAACCAGCGGACTTTCATCCCCAGTGGCAATTGTGTTACAACCCAGATGGACCAGTCAGTGTATAAATCTGCCCCCTCCTCCATAACCCTTTGGCTAATCCTGTTTGACCTTGCATCAAATTACAGAACCTTGATGAGGAGCCGTATAACTTTGACGATGATTTTGAGGCGCTAAAGCAGGAGATCTTGGAATCTCACCCCTCCACAGCTTTGCCGGCACTGATGAAGAATTTCCGTCAAGTTGTTGCAAACACACATGTGGTCCCACTGATCGAGCCAGACCCCATCAGAAAAAAAACCAAACCAAATCAACCTTGGAAGAAGAAGAATGGAAGCCGCCGTGTTCAAACCCGAGATCCTACTCAGGCAGAAATCATGGAGTCTCAGATTGAAAAGGCACAGACAGCCAAAGGGAAACAGCGCGCAAGGACCAGTCAGAATCAAGCGGCCCGGAGAAGGACGGACAAGTTGCAACAAGATAGCTCTTCATCAATGGAAGACCCTGATGAGCTGCCCACGTTGGCCAGACTGACCGCCCCAAAACCCCGAGGCCGACCAAGAAAGGCTCCCAATCCCGCAACATCTTCTGAAGAAGACAATTAATCTTCTGAAGAAGACAATGAGAGCCCACCGTGTGTGGCCAAGCGCCAAGGCCGACCTCCAAAGTCTCAGCTACCATCTACGTATGCAGCCAACAAAGACTACCAACCAGGCCGCACGTCACATAAGCGGAAAGCAAGTCCCCCCACTTCCGACCGGCCCAAGTCCCAACGCCGTATGGAAGAAAAGCCCTCAGTATCATCTGCATTGAGTCAGATGTCTTTGGCAAAAGGGAGCCCTGCAGAAGGCAGTCATTCTGGGTCATCTAGTGGAGTATCAGACTCATCCAATGATCAATCTGATGGCAGTGATGGAGATCCCTTTGGGTCAGAAGGAGATGCATGTAAATTTTCAGAGGACAATCCGATTGATATTCCTCTTGCCGGGACTTCAATGTCAACTTCCCTGGTAAGCCCCTTTAATCAAACCAACAAGATTCTCCTAATAGTGATTGGCCTAATTGTTCTGTTGTATTTTGGCAAATCAGGATGCTATTCCTATGTCGCATACGGAAGGTGATTATCAGGCCAATGACCCCCCCAGGCCACCCACTTTGGAGGTAAATTCAAGGTTTAGGATGAGCCCATTCAATGAGTCAACATTATAACTGATTGGCTTTTCTGGTTGAATTCAGGATGAAAGTATGGTTGTAAAAAGTGGTCCCACCTTAGGGAAACTGGCTCAAGCCTCTAAAGAGGTTCTGTCTGATAAATCAGTAAGTGAACATAGTGTGAATTCATTATGATTAGTCATGAGAGCAAAGCAATTTACTCACTCTCTTGTGCTTATGATGAATTCGCCCTCATCTCCCCCAGGTTGAGGAGTTACCTCCTTGGGTCATTAAGTATGTCCAATCAACTTATAACCCCAAAGGTGATGGCAACTGTGGGTATTCTTGTGTGGCACATGCATTGGCTGCTGAAAAACCCGAGGGCCTGTATGCTAGAGACAATGGGTGGTATCAAGTGCGATTGGACATGTTACACAAGCTGGACATCAACAGGGCACTTTGGACAAGGAAGCTAGGTGGACTAGAAATGTTTGAGAAGACCTACGACAGCATTCGCGTGAGAATCCCAAGGGACCAGTGCCCACTTCCCAGTGGATGGGCAGGCTTGATGGTGGTCCTATTCTGGCTAATGCATACAATAGGCCAGTGGTGTTCCTCACAAACGACCGAGCAGCTGGCTGCATGACGTTTCTCCCTTCTTAAACTGTTGCACCCGACCCCAAACCAGCCAGCCCAATCTACCTTGCACTAATTAACGGGAATCACTGGTTACATTTTATAGTCAAGCGTGGCCTAGTACCTTTCCCTCCACCGTCCATACCTAGATCATTTCCAAAGAGCCAAGCTGCTGGTTGGTTGAGCATCATTGAAACAGCCACACTTCTTTACTCCAAAAACTTGCAAGCCAATGTAACACCCCTCTCTGATTTGTAAATACCATATTAAATTTGTTTCCATAAATCAAAGTAGAGTAATGGCTGTCAAAAATACTCCTGAATATTGTCAGCCTCCTGATGCCAACGACAAGTCTTTCTAGCAACAAGTGGTTGCAAGGACATAAGGAAAGAGTGATATTACTCTGGGTAAGGATTTAAGGTTACAGTTCCCAAATAAAACGGGGAAGGAGCCTTCTTTGGGCGGTTGAAGAGCTCTTGAGTTCCCTCTGGGGACCCTGTAGGTATTATTGGCCAACTTGTGGGATCTTGGACCACATTTTGGCCATTGTTGCTTTCTTGGTGACGCTTCAGCAGCCCCTGCTTTGAATACACATCACCAATTGATTTTATTAGTTTAATTATTTTCTTTATGTTGACTTACAGTCTGTAGTACATTAGTACTGGTTGTTATAGATTAATACTAGTGGCTTATTTGTATTTATAATAAGCCTCAGTATTATTGTACTGTTTTGTTCAGTCAATATAATTTTATTTATATGTATAAATAATAATACAATCTAATATAATTAATTATTTAGTCCCCAGTAGTCTTCATTAATAAGTTACTGGGGCTTGTTTTGTTGCTTTGGGTGTACCTTGGTTGACTTTGGAGTCCGCACGCCAAGCTGAGAGTCTGTAAGGCGTCTGGGGCTTGCGCGGGGCTTATGTTCCAACTTTGGCCTGGTGTGGAAAACTCCTAAAGGATCAGGAAAGAGCTTGAAGGGGAAATAGACAACAAATTCAGTAAGTAGAAGATGTTGAAGCTACAGGTGTGATGAGGCTGCCCTTCTTGACTAATGCTGAGGGGAAAGGGTTTCACTAAGAAAAGAAAGAAAAGAGGTGTGGCTATTTCTACTAATCCTTAGACTGCTGCTACTAATGGGAACTTAGGTTGTTTAATCAATCTGAGGCAGGGACCTTAAGAGGAGTGAGACAAAGCACTGAGAGAGAAGAGTATGGGGTATGTGTTATGATTGTTTATTTGTGTAAAGGTTGATGCAAAAGTAAATGTAAAAGGTTTAAAGGTAAATTTCAATGTAAACTGTACTTTTTCTAAAGGGGGGGTGCATGATTTATCCATAGAACTAAGGGGAGTTCTATATACACAAGGGCACAAGATGGCTGATCCTGGCAGTAAAAGAAAGGGGAAATGTGTTCAGAGGTATACAACCAAAAGAGAGTAGTGATAGTGTAAGAAAGATGAGCCAATGTAGCTAGTAACTATGTATATAAGGAATGTAATGTGACTAGTAACCAAAGAGGATGATAAAGGCAAGAAGATTGTAACTATGTAATATAAATGACTGTGCTGTACAACTTAATACCAAAGAAGATATATAAACTAAAGAAAAGTATGTAATATCTGTGGTTTATTTATGTACTGTATATTTATAAATCAATACCTTGTATAATATCCTATGGGGTTGTAGTATTGGTAAAGTTATGTGGGTATCAGTGGTAATATTCTAAGAATGCCAAAACTTCTGAACCAAAGGGAAATCAGGGGTACTTTGAGTGAGTGACTAGGGTAGTTTTTGTATGTAGAATCTGATTATGTAATAACAATGAAGTATATGTGAGAGGAAATGTAAGTTGTTGATGTTTGTATGTAAAAGTATGGATTACCACACCGGGCTTTCAGTCACGCGGGTGAACTTCAAGGTATGCGGACTGTTGGTACGCAGGGTTTGAGTAAAACCCGGTGTATTTACACTATCTCCCCTAATTTACACAACACCTCATTCCGTGACTGGAATTGGGGTTAAGCATATGTTATTGATATATAAGCATAAAGTTAGGTAATCATACTTTAAACTGATCATTAATACAATTTTCAGTTATTAGTATCATATCATATGTATAATAATAAGTTTTAGTTGCACACCAAGACTGACACCTATAATGTAGGAAAAACGATAAACCAAAGCAAATAATGTATCATTTGGGGGGAAGTGATCAATCGAACATGCCACATGTAGAGCTGGGACACCAGGATAGGAGTTAAATACCATACAAGTCAGAAGTGATAGTTGGACAAAGCTATTTCTATATCTTGAGAAAAAATGTGGAGTAGGTGGTGAGTAGCAAAGTAGTGGGTGAAATTCTTTGTAGGTTCTTTCCCAATCCACTTGGGGGAGTCCATTCTCACCATCTTGTCAAAGCCCATAGCACACAGAAGTCCAAAAAATATATTACGAAGATTGTCTAAAGTTTGGTGGGGCATTGGGAGAGTAATACCACCATCCACCTTTTTGTTTAAGGACTTTGGCCCCAAATTCTAGCAAGGCTGATGAAGCATTGGCATTGCTGGCAGTCTGTCTGTTGAATGTGAAGACTGATGTTGGACCAAAAACAAGCAGACCAGCAGTAGCATCTGGATCTGAGAGGGTGTATTCCTGTGGAGCACTCATCCGTCCTTGTATGCTTTGGACGTGGCCGGGTAAAGTCGGATAAGCTGCAGATATACGCCAGAGCTGACATTGCCCCCACCAGGTGCTGTGACACAAGCATGAGGGCCGCCAAGGTTTGGTGAATTGGCATCGAACGTCCCCAGGTTCTCGTAGGTTCGTTGGAAGCCCCAGTGAGCAGAGTGAACCTTTGTTGTATCTAGTGGAAGGGGTTCCCATTGGGCGCCCTGCTGTTTGAGATGACAAAAAGCCAGCCTATGATGTAAAGCAGATTTAGCGGAGGTATGCCGTGTCAGGAGGAGAGATGAATGATGCCATGTTTGAGGCCAAGTGTGTGTACCTGAGTTTGGTTGGTTATCGTCTTGCTTTTGTTGGCCCGGACAACTTCAATCTGATCCATGTGATCATGTCATGAGTGATCAGAGACATTGAAGTAGCAGGGTGGAGGATTTTTTCTCAACCGCACCACAAAAATTAGTCAGTGTCATTTTTAATTAAATAGATAGTAACAGGAGAATTACCTGATTTGCAAGCAGCCAGAGTTATTGTAAAGTCCCGCCACACTCTTTCCTTGAAATTGTGGTCCATTGGGCCATGAACGAGAGAGCATATGGGGGATTGGTGGGGAGGTGATGAGGACATAGGCGATGTTCTTATAATCTTCTCAGCTGATGTGATGGACCATGACAATGCCACGCGCCAAATAGGTTGTTCAAGTTTTCTAACCACTGATCCTTGGATTGGGCGGGGCCTGGTTAAAAATAGTTCCACAGCTGCAACAGACAGACAGACATGAGTTCGAGAACTGTTTTAATGTTAGCGGATAGGGGGGATGACTCACAGCATCCCTTTGTGGGCCT
>RDRW01000562.1:0-225000 GCA_007896445.1 Puccinia hordei
TTTTGTTTTTGAAGAAGAATAAATTTGTTCAATTCACTTGATTTTTTTTTTTTCTACCTGTTGTACTATATATATTAACACCCAAAGATGCCACTCAGAAAGTTATGAATACCAAATAATTTATCTCTGTTGAAATACCTGCTCCACCAAACCAGTTAGGCCTCACCAAACATCCCACCATACTTTGAACATTGCCTCTGTGGTTGAAGAAATCCTTCATTGTTTGGTGACCACTTTAAATCTTATAATTAGCCACCTGTTGTTATTTTTGAACAAGATACACAGCTGCATAAGGTATTTTCAAATGTCAGCCTATTGATTCTCATATATAAATTTGCTTTGGAGGCTGTTTTGATAAAGATGGTTTCCATGGTGAACTTCCAAGCAAATAGCAGGGAACTAAAAGCCCATACAGTTATTTAAAAAAACTAACCAAGGCTTGTTCTCTTTTCACCTACCCTGTGGACCCATCCATGGTGATGTGATAATTAATTTTCACTCGACATTCCTTCACATGTTGTCCCCTGTTATACACCAAGGCCACAGTTTTTTCTTCTTCCAATATTTAAATGAAGTTCAATTCTTATCTGAATTTATTGAGTTTTTAGTTTCCCAGATTCACATGTAATCCCTCCCTTGTGAAAACTTGTATCTGTCGAGAATAGTTTTTTCTGTTTTCTGTTCTTGAATTCACAAAATATTTGATAATTTGTTGACAATTGAGTCACAGAAACTGAAGAGAACTTTAAGATCCCTCCTAAGAATGATTTGATTTTGATATATTTGCCGCTGTACCAACATTTCCAACAATTTTAACGTTGACACAAAACCTCAAACTGTCCTTGCTGACCTGGCCAATTTTTTATGGTCTGACTCCAATGGATTTGGATACATTTAATTGAAAACCTGAACCAATGACTTCAATTCTTGCAGACCCACCCATTTTCTCTACTTGAAGACACATTTATTCACACTAGGATTTATATCAGTAGCATCCCACATCATACCTACTCTACATAACCTCCACTTTTATTTCCCCCACTCATCTGTAAATTTCATGACTATTGACACATGTCAATTCTCTTTCTACTCATCTGTCATGTCTTCCTTTCAACACCAGCTACTTTTCATAACCTTTTTATTTCCTTCCTGCAGCTTAATATCCCACCTTCTGTCTGAGTATTAATGACATCTGTTCCTCTTTGTTCCCTAGCTCATTCATGACTTCATGATCCAATATACTAGTAACCCTTATAGAAGAGTTCAAAATCATCATATACCATATAAAAGTTTCCTCATACAGTAGCTAGTCACCATCAAATATATAAACTCATAAATCATAAATATCAGAACAGCCAGTTACTCAGCTAAGGCTTTAATAAGAAGATTACCCCCCTCTCTTTCTTGGCCCACCTTGACTCAGCAGTTATAAACCTTTACTCATAATATTATCCCCCTCTCTTTCTTTGTCCAACAACTTGATTCAGGAGTTATGAACTTTCCTCAAAAACTATGTCCCCAGCCCTTGGTCCCAGCTTTACAGATACACAATTGGGGGTCCACCTTCATCCCAAGATAGCTTGCAGCTCCTCACTACTGGGAAGATAATTCCCTTCTTGCATAGTTGGATCACTGCCCAAGTGATTCTCATTCTATTGAATTTCAGATTTCTTCTCTCTCGCGCTCTCCTCTCTCTCATCATAATTCGGCTTCTCTCGTTGTCGCATTATGCCTTCACTTTGCCTTGTCTTATGTCATTTTCGATTGACCTGTCTCTTTTGTTTCCGCAGTTCCTTATTCATCGCAATACTCACACGCTTTCATCGTTACCAACTGAAGAGGAACCAAATCTCTTCCCTCAAGATTAAATAACAGAACATCTTACTATAACATCCTTGCTTCCCAATTCCTCTTCTTCACTTCGCTCATCTCTCTCGAATCTCAAAACGCAAATAACAAACCGCTACTGCACTTCAACGCACTCTATTGATTGACTCACTCTTATATTCTCTTCATCTTCTGTCTTTCTTCCTTCTTCTTTCCTTTTTCTCTATTCCCTTTCATCTATTGACCAGACCTTGTAAGAAGGACAGAGGCACCAGTACCAGAGAATCCAAACAGGTAGAGAAGAAGATCAGGAAATCAATGATTGAAACATTCTCGGTCATTTCCCCTGTAAAATTCTGCAGCCCCCTTCTCTTAGTGACATGGGGCCTAGAGCTTATGAAAATTGTATCTACAATACTGATATTCAGTATGACTCTTGTTTTAAAGTCTCACTATAGCTTATACAGCTCAGTGGAAATAAGCAATTCTATCCTTTTTACAGCCAGAAGAGCTAGCACCTTTTTGTAACAAGGATGCAGCTATGGTAAAGCTCAGCGCTAATTGCTTCAAACGCTTCCCTGTGAAGTAGGAGAGGATGATTCATAGTCACTTGAATAATTATTCTAGTGACCATGCATGGAAAAACGATGGTGAAGAGAAAGGAAGATTGGTTGATTATAATAAAAACCCCACTCACTAAACACATAGTAGATAAGCAGTTTTGTATGGTAATAATCTGGGAGATCATTACCTTTAGAAGGATCTCAATGCTCGCCCCTTACATCTTTGTTCACCCCTTTTTAAATCATTAAACAAGATCGTATTTTCACTCGCAATTTATCGACTCAAAGAGTTTGTATTACATGGGGTAATAAATGAACCGAATATCTCTAGTCTCCTGTAGGAAGATATAATTGAAAGTTTAATATAGTAAGGTGAATTCATGGGAGAGATCAATTATTATCACTCTGAAGTGATACCTGAAATCTCTTATATAATCGTACGCTTGTGTAACATTGATAAAATAGGTGTATTATATTAATCCAATGAGATATAATTTGGATAAAATTTTGAATCAAATGGAAACTTTCTTGCAAATGAATCAACGTTGAGGAAATTTATTTTGAAATTCTGATATATCCCTTTCCTTTCCATATCCCCCATCTGTTGTTCCTATGTCTTATTTTCTCACGTACTCGGTCTTTTCACCAGGTTTTATCTTGTCCTTACTCCATTCTTTTATTTTCACTTCGTCCTACCCATATTTTGGATATGGGCTTCTTGTCTCAGTGTGCGACAAATTCCAGGACTCAGAAAAAAAGACTCCATCCCACCCCACCCAAGTAGAGCCAGAAAGAAGACCTACTTGGAGAAAAAATTGCTGAATGACTACTGGGATCCGAAGAGAATGCTTCTAGAAGACTGCTTGCTGAAGTAAAGATGGAAATGGCCTCTCTATTGGAGCCACTGATACTTTCAGAAGAAGATCTAAAACCAAAGGCTCCCTTTGGAACCCACTAGCCCGGCTAATTCCCATAGGTGAGAAGAAGAGGCGTAAAAAAGGATCAGACCACTCACTATTCCCCCTTGGATATGTAAGCTGTTCGAAATCAACGGAGAGACCCATCAAGCTCTTTTAAATACTAGATACAATGGTCAACATCATACCTGTAGGACCAGCTCAACAACTAGTCTCATATGCTTGTACCAGAAGTTCACTTCTGAGAAGGAAATGCTGTCACCATTGGATAAGTATAAGAACAGTTTCACTTCTGGGTGGCAAAAGGACCAGTTCAACTAATTATTGGAAACCTTTCTTAATTTATTTATCAGCTACTATCAATTTAATTGATCTCAAGGGGAATCACCATCTATGATGGAATCTCGTACAGACTTACTTGGTGCCCATTGTTCTTTGTTAGAAACCAGAACTGGGAAACTAGCCTTCCAGTAACATCATCCACTAGGGACTTTTTAGAACAGGGCCAGGAATAAAACTCTTCCTCCTTTGACAGAAGGAAAACTAGAAAAAAAACAAAAAACTATAAACATCACTCACTCTTTTAGCCAAATATAAATCAACTCTAAAAAAAATCAAACTATGCCCTCTTCTCTAAATGCACCTCTTTCCAGACCCCCACTCTCCAGAAAAACCTTACTCCACTCCTCTTATACAGTACCTGTTTTTTCAAGACGGTAAGCCAGCGTTTCATACACATTGCTGACAAATAAAGTAAATTATCACCTTATATAAGGAAAGATAAAATTGATAAGGATTTATTTATTATTCTTTTTAAGGATAAATTCATGGTGAGATATCAATATCTGCTTGAGTGTGAAAATATTATAATGTATCAATTAACTCCTCTATCCCAAAATAAATACCAGAGATAAAATGATGAACTTATAAATTATTGTAGGTAGGATAAGGGATTTGAATTCAGGATCTTTTATTTGTTATATTTTCATCTCAAATAAGTCCTTAACCATTGGGAAATTGTACTTATGAGAACCTGCAGACCTATGGACTTGTGTCCCAGTTTCTGATAGTAATGATGGAACTGATGATCCAATGTTTTGATCAGTTGAACATATTGATCCATACTTATATCTGCATCCATATCATCTGAATCCAAATTATTTTATTCCAATAATTGTATTTTAAGATCCCTGACTGTATCCATTAAATTGGTTTCTGCCACTTGACATTTCATAACTATGTCCAATGGTAAAACTCTTTTTTAATTAGCATTGGAAGCAGGGGCCAAATTATTGCCCAACTTGGCCCATGGGTCTTATGTATACCACCAAGCCAGCTCCTCTGGCTTTGATAGCTCAGCCTCTTGCTCGGAACCCCGAGGCCAGCAACTGTCTCTCAAGTTCACCTCAACGCCATGGCCTAAGCAAAATAAAGTTAGTTCCAGGAAGATACCAAATAAATCAAGACAAGAATGCAGCAGATGTAAACATGACTGGAATTATGATTCAGGAGATTTCGTACCCTAAGTTGTTGAGTTGGGTATAAACTAGCATAATATCACAAACTTCATGGTACTTTTAAATGATATACGTGGCAGGTAATGGTAGGTGTCCTGACTGGATAAATGTGTTTAACAAAGCTATGATACGACTTAGCAATCATCCTTTTTTGATGTTTGGAGTAAGGTGCTTTAGAGGAAAAAAACAGTACTGGAAGTTAAAGTAGCTAGTGGGATGGGAAGCGCAGGGCGCTGGCGATTCTTACGATCTCTATTCAGGTAAAGAGTTGTCGGCCAGACGCTTCTCGACGCTTTGAACCTTTTGAGATAAGCTGCTTGGCTTATCGATTCTAGTTCCGATTCTAATTATCTGCATGTATTTGGAATTCAATCAGCCCCTTGATACTTGTCAAATTGGTTTTGTGGACTTGTATCTTTCTAGGCACTACTTATGCTAAGGATTAATGTTTCTTTTGAAAAAAAAAAAAAGTAAAAAAAAAAAAACACAGACCGGTTGCAACGCGGGGACAGCCCATCTTGTGAACTATATTCAGTTCGCCAAACATGCCATATCCGAATTCGGTTTTATGAAAGAAACCAGGATTTCAGATTGATAGGCCAATTTTGATATTATCAAAGAAGCTGCAATGTTAGATAAATGTATGTTTGAATTATAGAGCTGACCAGCTTCATGGCATGCTTTGATTGCATTCATGACATCATCCCAAGGTCCTTCGAGGCCGGTGCCATAACCACTTTTGGAAGAGTTCGTTTCAAGAAAGAATGAAGAAAGACGCATGTACGCGTTAGCTTGACCGGCTGATAATTCTATCAACGGCGGTTTCATGGGCGATGAAGGTTTTATTCGAAAAGGGGAAAAGTTCCAAACCCACTGCATCTGATTAGATCAAGCGATTGAAAGGCGCCAAAAAAAGTAATAACCTTCAGCCTTTATGATTAAATCATTAGTCGGAAAAGCGGAAATTAAGTTTACTTTATATTCTAAGCCAGTTTTGGCCAAAACCCTAAAGATGGACGGAATTATTTCAGTTTCCTCTGCGGTCCTAGTCCAAAAGCCCTTGGTTCTTTCGGATGTTTCTGGAGGAATTCTGGGAGATGTGTGGCTCTCCGGACTTACCTTTGACATTCAGTAATATATTTGCCAACGCTTGCACCATCTTCGCCGCCAACCTGGGAGATGAAATAAATCAAAGTAAAAAAATAATGATTTTGACGGGGAAGAGAAAGAAAGGAGATAGTGAACATGAGCGTCGGATGAAATCGATTGGGCAGACACTGAGGAGAAAAAAATGCTTTCTGTGGAACTGGAACGGAGTCGAGGAGGGGAAGAATGGAGCTCCGTACTGACAGGAATCAAGCAAAAGTCTGCAGTGCAGTGTGTCATTGAAGTTGATCTCTCGTTTGACTTGGTCATTTCCAACGATGGCAATATTGGGCGAGTGTGCTATCAGTACCTGGAGACAAACGAGAGGCGACCTAAAGTAGATGGGTTGTTATCGGCCGAAGACTGGATCTTGGAACGAATAGAACTGATGGACCAGCATCCATCGGTTTGCTGTTGACCTTGTTTCACATGCGAATCAACTGACGTCATACCCAGTATGATTTGTTGAAGCGCGGCGCGTGCGAAGGAAAAGGGGATCTTGGCCTGTTCATCTAGGATTATTCTCTTTGTTTTCCTGCTTTCGCTATACTGTCTGCTTTACACATGTCACAGTTTGTTTCTCCCATTTCACAAGTCATATTGTATACCTGAGGCAGCGGGTGTGGAAGGACTTTTCCTCATCCTTCCACATCTCTTTATCACTCGCCCGGCATCGTGCCCGCTGTCCTCAGCCTCTGTCTCGCTTATCAATCCCTTGGCCTGCTTAGCTATTCCTTATTAATATTATCTGCTTGATTGAGTTTTACTTATTAGTCTAACGGTATCATATAGATGTGTTTGATCATGTGTAGAAGTGGTCAACAGAGTACTTTCTTGATATCTATGAAATAATAAATTTGTCTTAAATAACATGATAGTAACTGAGAATGAAATCTCACTCAACTGCAAAACTCACTTTGAGCTCAATTAGTTATAAAACTGTCATGCTTCAAAATCTCAGACAACCAAAGCTGAGATTGAACCCAAACAGGTTACAATAACAGATTGAATGTTCTATTATCTTTGAGATTATCTCATCTCAGAGCATCCCAGTACCCACATTGCATATGATACAAATGTAATAAAGAGTACTGGGGAAAAATTAAGAAAACCCCAATATGATATGCAAATAAAGGGAAGATATTATTATTCTGGGGGTTGATAAATTCACTCCCCTGGCCGCACGCCCACGCCAGGGGCACACCCGTCAAAAAAAGGGTTTGCGGCTTGCACGCCCTGCCGGGGAGGTACACAACCCCCTCGGCTGGAGGGATTCCCCCCGGTCGAGGAGGTCATACAACCCCTTGGCCAGAGGGATCCCCCCCGGTCAAGCAGGCTGTATGACCTCCTCAACCGGAGGGAATCCCTCTGGCCAAGGAGGTTGTATTCCTCCCTGTTGGACAGGGCATGCAGCACGCACGCCCATCAAAAAAAGGGTGTGCGGGCTGCACACCCTTTTTTTGATGGGGGTGCCCCTGGTGTGGGCGTGCCGCCAGGGGTGTGGATTTATCATCCCCCAATAAAGGGAAGATATTATTATTCCCAGATAAATCACATCTAAATGCCATAGAAATTTATACTGTGGCTAATAATTCATTGGTACTATCCCACAGAACTAATCCCCAATTATTAATAAATAAATATTACAAGTATAACAAAAAAGCCATATTATTATCTTATAATAGGGGGTATCAAATATGACCAGATCCACAATTAAAACCAGTGAATTAGGATTTTCAACAAAATTTCACTTTTGAGAATTCTGAACCATTTTATATTGATAAACATGGTTTTTGAAAATGGTGGATTTGCAAAACCAGTTCATTAGATAATTGTGGATTTGGTGATATTGATACCCCCTAATAAAGGGCATTTTGTGGCTGCACAGTGCACCCAGTTTTCCGCGTGCGCACCCGGTTTTTTTATTTTTTATTTTTTATTCAATGTGCACATGGAGGGCAGCATTTGATGCGCGCAAACTCCCCTGAAAACCAGTAAGGCACCCCCACTTGGCATGTGAATTCCAGAGCCAGCAAAACAACAAAGAGGCAAAAAAAAGTGCCCTAGTATCTTAATTACATATGATACATATGTAATAAAGATTACTAGGAACTAGAACACATATCAATATTATCTTATGCATTAAAATAAGTACAACAAGTATTAAACAAAAGTTCAAAACAAGTAATGTGGCTTGCTATAAAATACAAATAAGCCACAAATACTACTCATGCAAACCAGTACTAATGTACTAGATGGCTTTACTTATAAATAAATTAAATATACTAAAATAAATAAAACATATACAAAACAATTTATATGGAACCTGGTGACACATACCCAAGGCATAAGCCTCTGTAGCATCACCAGGAAGGCCAATACTTAGATAAAGTGCCCACAAGTTGGCCTTTAACACCATAGGATCCCCAGAGGGATCCCAAGACTATTTAAGGAGCTTGCCATGACAGGATCAATGAATTTTTGATGTTGACATATAGTTATTTAGTTTATAATCAGTATTTTTTTCCAATGAGTTCTTCACCCTCTAAAGTGTAGGAAACCATTTAAAAACTCCCTGAGTATCTTGAAAGGCAGACGTGAAGGTGTTTGGAAATAAATTGTGTCCAAAAATCATAAAAATCCTACAAATGATTTTTTTAAAAAAGGGTTAGTCACATTAAATTTGAAACTCCTTAAAGTGTTTTAGCAAACTTTAAAATTGTTGAGAAATCCTGAAAATTAAGCCGTGGGGATTTTCTTTGAACAAAACCATGTGGATTGGCAAAAAAATAATAGAAGGCATGGTTTTTTGAAAAATGAAAATTACCATCAAATTCTAAACCCCTTAAATTGTAATAAATATATTTGAAAATTTGAAAAAAAACAATGAAAATCCGCCTGCAAAAAATTAATTAAAAAAAACCGGGTGTAAATGTGGAAAACCAGGTGCACTTCACAGCAATTTTGACGTTGCCGCTGCGTAAAACCGGGTGTAAACGCAGAAAACCTGGGTTGTTTTATCAATCCCCACAATATATATATATATATATATAATAATTAATGTTTACACCTGGTGACTGATAGTATACCCAAGGCTCAAGCCTCTGTAGTGTCACCATGTGGGCCAAAAATTGAACAAAGCACCCACAAATTGGCCTTTGGCACCCATAGGGTCCCCACAGGGATCTCAGAACTATTTTCAGGAACTCTGTAACCGCCTAAAAAAGTTTCATGCTGCTTTACAATACCCATTAGACATTTACCCACCTTTTACAATAAATATACTCTTGTTAACTTAGATGCTTGGTTTTTGCAGGAATTTGGTTCAGGGTGTGACTTTGGAGGACAAGTTGGAATGATACATTGAGACACAATTGAGCTGAAGTGGTAAGTTGTTTTCAAATACAATAGGATCAATAATTGCTTGAGGAAGAGGGGTCCTGGTGGCAGAATTATGGCGGCTGGGTAAACAAATGGAAGTCAATGAATTGGAACTTGAGGATGAAGGAAATTATTCCCAGTGAGTGCTATTGCAAGTTCTAAACAAAGTCAATGGGAGCCGGATTTTTCAGTTGGATTTTCCTGTTTTTGGAACCAAGCTCAACAGAGGGTTGAAACTATTGGTATTCTCAAACAATGATTTCCCAGTAAGATACTGGGAGAATATGTGATAAAACTTTGACAAATAAGGTGAGGGGAGTTAATCAGGATTGTCAAAAACTGACTGAGATTCATTGGTGGGATAAAGGGGTAACAGAGGTAAGACGCTGTGTGACTCCAAAATTGGTTTTCACCTCTGTTGGCTGAATGTAGAGAAGTATTTATGCAGGAAAATCCTGCCTCTCTGAAAGAAAAAGACTAAAAACACCCCCTGCTAGGCTGAACGAAGAAGACAGTGGTCAAGTGTAGTTGAATAATTATAGCACAAGTTCCTGGAGTGGATTTGGTGTGAATGTTATATGTGTATTGTAAAAGTTTTGGTATTTGATAAGTTGCGGAGAGTTTAAACTGTAGTATTTAATTTTGATCAGATAGGGGGTAACTAGTCTGATGATCTGATGTTATTTGACGTGATAGGGGAAAGAGGAAGGGAGAGCCCCTCCTTATCTAGAAAAATGTGAGGCATTTCTGCTGGTGTTTTAGCTACATGAGGGTTTGTAGCTTGTGTGCATTTAAAATTGAGGTTTTTTAGCTGCAACACTGGGCAAAATACAGCTGCATATAGTGTGGCAGTTTAGTTATGATTGAATCTAGCTATTGATATAGTTACAAGTGTGGTTTACACAGCCAGCTGGTTGCTGTGTATTTATCTCAAGTGACCTGCACAGCTTTTTTTATTGCTGTGTAGTCTGCTTGAATGGCTTGCACTGCCTCAATGGTTACTATGCAGCTGGCTGTATTCCGCTTGGGGCATTGATAAATGCACGCCAATGGGCGCACGCCCACGCCCATCGCACGCCGATAAAAAAAAAGGCGTGTTGCCCGCACGCCTTTTGTTTATCGGCGTGCGGGCTGCACGCCCATCCTTGGGCGTGGGCACGCCTGTAGATGGGCGTGCAGTTTGCACGCCCATCTACAGGCGTGCGACACCCCCGAGGAAGGGCGTGCAGCCGCACGCCTGCCGGGGAGGACTGCAAGCCCCTCGACCGGGAGGGATTCCCTCCGGTCGAGGAGGCTGTATACCCTCCTCGACCGGGAGGGAATCCCTCCGGTCGAGGAGGGTATACAGCCTCCTCGACCGGGAGGGAATCCCTCCGGTCGAGGAGGGTATACAGCCTCCTCGACCGGGAGGGATTCCCTCCGGTTGAGGAGGGTATACAGCCTCCTCGACCGGGAGGGAATCCCTCCGGCCAAGGAGGTTGTACAACCTCCTCGACTGGAGGGATCGTCGAGGAGGCTGTATACCCTCCTTGACCGGAGGGAATCCCTCCCGGTTGAGGAGGCTGTATACCCTCCTCAACCGGAGGGATTCCCTCCCGGTCAAGGAGGGTATACAGCCTCCTCGACCGGAGGGAATCCCTCCGGTCGAGGAGGGTATACAGCCTCCTCGACCGGGGGGGATTCCCTCCGGTCGAGGAGGGTATACAGCCTCCTCGACCAGGAGGGAATCCCTCTGGCCAAGGAGGTTGTACAACCTCCTCGACTGGAGGGATCCCTCCGGTCAAGGAGGTTGTACAGCCTCCTTGACCGGAGGGATTCCCTCCTGGTTGAGGAGGCTGTATACCCTCCTCGACCGGAGGGAGTCCCTCCCGGTCGAGGAGGCTGTATACCCTCCTCGACCGGAGGGAATCCCTCCCGGTCAAGGAGGCTGTATTCCTTGACCGGAGCTGATGTCATGCGTACATTCTTGTGTACGCATGACATCAGCATGTACATAGGCAGGGGCGTGCCCCTACCTATATACATAGAATCGGCGTGCAAGCCCGCACGCCGATTCTATGTATATAGGCAGGGGCACGCCCCTGCCTATACACATAGAAAGGGTGTGCGGTTCGCACGCCCTTTTCTGAACGGGCAGGGCGTGCGACCGCACGCCTGAAGTGTCGCACGCCAATGGGCGTGCAGCCCGCACGCCGATAAAAAAAAGGCGTGCGCCCATTGGCGTGCGTTTATCAACGCCCTTCCGCTTGGGGTTGCTACACAGCCTTATGTATACATAAATGCATGTCTAATGCAGATATATATACAGTCCACATAGTGTAACTGTGTATGTGAAATAGAATGAATGTGGTGAGAAAGATAGTGGGGTGTTGTCATATATACATCATGTAAACACAACATAAATAAAGTTTCCCCTCCAGAACATAAGTGTCTACCACAACACTTTTGTTTTTTTATGGTTGTTTGGCTTGTTTTGGTGGAGGAATGGGTACTTGGAGGTCAGGTTTTTCTTGTCAAGTATTCATCATAGGATGGTCAGAGTTTTCAGAATTATGGGCTTCTTCTCTGCTCCCATTTCTTCCACCTTCAATTATCCCCCATCTCTATTCATCTTATTCATCATAGTATATGATCTTTTTCATCTTATTCCATCAAATATCATCTTGATGTAATTCCATTACAGATATGTAATGTCTTAAGCCTTTCCATTTTTAAAATTACAACGTTTATTCCATTGTTAAAATTAAAATGTTTATTCCATTGTTAAATTACAATGCCACCTTCCATGTTTTAATTAATTATTAGAATATGTTTTGTTGAGTTTTCACTGTTTCTGTTCCTCCCAAAATTACTTTCCCACCATTTAAGCTTCAAATATCAACTTGAAACAGATTAAACTGCATCATATATACTAGTTTTTTGTAATTACAACTCTTAGTTATAATGATTGCTTTTCTAAATTCTGTATACTTTTTTGATTATTAAAATTTGATTAGTTAGAATTAACACCTCATACTGTAGACTCATTTTTTGATTATTAAAATTTATTTAGTAAGAATTAACACCTCATACTATATGTGACTGATAAAAGATATTTTGTCTTGATTAATTTTTATGGCTTTTCTAAAAGAGAATAAGATGCCTGTCTAGTCAATTACCTACAAGAAATTATTTTTTCTGTCTCTTCAATTTTATTCATTATTTTTTTCTCCAAACCACTGTTTGTGCTCATGTACTTAGTCTATTTAAACCATAGTCTAGTCATAGTAATGTAAGTATCAGTTCTCCTCATAAAAAACTAGTTCCCATCCTGAGTATCATCCTGAGTCTTTTCACAGAATCCTCCTCCCTTCTTCTCTCAAAATCCTAATATGTTTAAATTAGATTATTTAGCTCAACCACTTTTCGGGTACTCTTTTACTAGAATAATTAATCTGGCTTATTTTCCAGAAGAAATGAAACCATCAAGTCAGAGCCTTTTCATCTTTTTGCTATTGCTCCTTGGTCCAATCAGACCCCTTAAAGATTGCCCCTCTCTTGAGCATACAATTCTGAAGGTGAAATATCAACAGACGTCAGTGCAAAAATTGGAGATAGTTGAAAAGGCTAGTGATGGTTTGAGAAATTGAGTCTTAATTTGTTGTTGTGGAATTGGAGATTTGAGAAACCTTTGATACAAAAAGTGAAGGGGGTCAATCAGGATTGTCAAAAACTGAAAGAGATTCATTGGTGGGAGAAAGGGGTAATATCATGCTTTGAAATCTCAAGCCACCAAAGCTGAGCTTGAACCTGAAAAGGCTACAACAACAGATTGAATGTTCTGTTATCTTTGAGATTATCTACATGTCATACCCATTGTATGACAGGTAACAGAGGTAAGGCTAGTAGGGGTTTTTTCAGCTTTTTGGTGCAGGTTGGTGGAGGAATGGGTCCTTGGAGGTCAGGTTGGTCTCATCAAGTATTCACCATATGATGGTCAAAGTCAGTAGCAAAATATGGGATAGTCAAAAAGGGTGGTGATTGTTTGAGAAATTGAGTCTTAATCTGTGGATGTGGAAGTGGAGGAGAAATCCATGGTTTGTATTGCTCCTGTCTAGCCTCCTCTTGACTCAGTGATACTCCAAATTTGGAGCTTGCACACCCTGTACAACACAAAAAATCTCATTTTTTTTGACTGAAAATGGGGCAAAAGCATTTTTGTAACTGTTTACAAGCATACAAGTCACTCCTCCTTTTAATCTTGATTTAAACGGTCAAGGAGTGATAATTAGGACCCTAAGTTAATTTTAATGTAGATTGCAAATATCCAATAATACTCCAGGTTTTTCCTTTTTTCAGGGGGTCAATGAATGTAACCAGTTTTTCTGTGTTTATACCTAGTTTTTCCAGGTAAATTTTTCCCCTGCAGGTACTGGCCACCAGAGAAACACACCAAATGTGGGTGGTTTGTGGGCAAACTCACACCAAAAAGGGCTGATGTGCACCTGGTGTGATGGTGCACCAGGGGAGTGTAACTATCAAGCCCATGTAAATTGATATGGAGTTGCAATGTGTGTTGCTGACACACATACAGTATCACTGGATTTTTCCACAGTTGTGAGTCTTGTTTTCTCAGACAGCAGTTTTTTCCCTAACAAAATGTGACTGTTTTCCACTGTCAATCTTATTATCCCTTAATTCAATGTCAAATTATCCTCACCTGTTCCAATCTTTATTGAATTGCAAACTCACCTAGATGGCCCGAAATTCAGGAGGAGCTTGAGCCTTGATGGTGAAAAAAGTTGAGGTAAAATCAATATTTTTTCCCCATTTTCTATTTTTCTCTTTTCTATTTCTTTTTACATTTATTCCCAAACAATCCCACAAAATATATACTGCTGTGGGGATTAAATATGTAGTGGGGGAGCAGTGGGCTCAGCATCTCCCCATGGATATTAGGTAGGGGGGGAGCACACTGGCTTAAATAAAGTAAAATATCTCAAGAGATTACATACACATTACAGATGGGACTCAACAAATGCAGAGGAAGCATGGTGTGGTAGAGAATTCTGCTCTGGAGGGAATTGTTTTAAAACATATATTTTACAGCAACCAACTATCTTTTTCACTGCAGTCATTCTATTTTAAATACCCAGTAACACTATGTGAACTGTCTAAATGGTATATATCTAAATTCTAAATTGACTATGTATTTCTATATACATGAGGCTGTGTAGCAGTGTCAGACATTGAGACAATTGGTCCACATGTCTCCAAAATAATACAAGTCACATAACCCAATGGTTAAGGACTTATGTTTATAAAAAGGGAATAAAAATTGAACTAAGTAAATTATCTTAAATTTACAAGTTCAATTCCCACAAGACTCATAATTTCTGTATTCATTTTATGTAGTATTTATCATTTTTAATAAATTAAATAATAATAAGAAATTCTAAATTTAAGGAGAGATTAATATCTCTCCATGAATTTACCCTTAATATTACAATTTAGTTATGTCTCCTACAAGGGGACTATTATCTTGAATTACCCCATGTAATACAAACTCTTTGAGTTATTACATTGGGGTAACATACTGAGTAATATTTAAAGGGGCTGAGTTTCCTTCTAAAAGGAATTAACCCCAGATTATTACCATACAAACCCGTACACCTTACTACAAATCAGTGAGTGGGGTTTTAAATAATCCAAACAGATCTTTTTCTACTCTTTTTCCCCTTCTGGACCTGTTTCCTAGTCACTGAATAACTATTCTAGTGACTAGAAGTCCTCTCCCATCCTCTGGGAGTTGTTGAAGCAATAAGCGCTGAGCTCTATCTAGCCGTGTTCCCTTGTTATACAAGGGTGCTAGCTCTTCCGCTGTAAAAAGTGTAGAACTGCTTATTTTCCACTGGCTGCACCAGCTATAGTGTGACCATAAACATATAATAATAAAATTTTAATAAAGTACTATTATATACATATCATTCTACCCAGCGTCACTTTAGAGACGGGGGCTGACAAGCAGCCACAATCCACATACAGCAAGCTGCATAGTAACTATTGGGGCAGTTCAAGCCACTCAAGAAGACTACACAGGAATACACAAAGATGTGCAGGTCACTTGAGATAAATAAATAGCAACCAGCGGGCTGCATAAGCCACCCTTTTAACTAGATCACTAGCTGAAGTTGCTCATGACTACACTTTCACCCTGTATGCAGCTGTATTTTGAACAGCAGCTTAGCTAAAAATCCACATTTGTAAAAGCACACCAGCTAAAAACCCTCATGTAACTAGAACACCAGCATAAATGCCTCACATTTTCCTATATACCAAGAGGATCTCCCTTCCTCTTTCCCCCATAAAATAAAAAAATAATCAGATCCCATCTGATCAAAATTAATTACTACACTTTCCACTCTCTGCCACATATCAAATACTAAAAATTTGAAATACACACAGTACATTCACAAACAATACACTGGAGCCACTTGTGCTATAATTATTCAGCTAAAACAGACCATTGTCTTCTTCTTCCAGCCTAGCTGGGGGTGTTGTTAGTCTTTCTCTTTCAGAGAGGCAGGGTTTTCCCCATAAATAATTCTCTACATTCAGCCAAAAGAGGTGAAAACCACTTTTCAATTCTTATGAAGATTGCAGGCAATGGTAGAGCCCTAACTATTGCATCCAGAGGCTATAGAATTATGTAAGCAGTTCAAATGTTATCACATTTTCATTGATCTCTAAAAAATATCTGGTGCTAAAAAAACCCCATTAATATCAGTATAGTAGTCTGTTGGAATTTAACTGCTGTTGTTTACCTCTCTTCCTCTTTCATGCATCTGTCACTCTTTGTTTTTCTCATGTCTTTTTTTTTTTTTTTTTTAAGTGTAATTTGACCTATGGTATTGCACACTGTGAATCTAAGTAACATCTGTATATGCTAACATAAAATGAAAAAAAAAAAAAATACAAGGGCCGCTAATGTAATGAGAAAATCAAGGAAATACAATGTTGTTGGAAATTTTAATGAGAAAGAAAAAAAGAACAGGACAAAAGAGAAAGAGAAATAATAGAGATCATTGAAATATTTGAAGCAGGTTTTCATCCTGAGATTTGATTGGAGAATCGAGTGGTTGTAGGGCGTTGATAAACGCACGCCAAGCGCGCACGCCAACGCCAACCCGCACACCAATTTTTTTTTGGCGTGCGGGGCCTACACGCCAAAAAAAAGTGGCGTGTAGGGTCTACACGCCAATTTTATTTGGCGTGTGAGACCCACACGCCAAAAATGGCATGTGGTTCCCACACGCCAATTTTTTTTGGCGTGTGGGCCCCGCACGCCAAATAAAATTGGCGTGTGGGCCCCGCACGCCAATTGTTTGGCGTGCGCTCCCACACGCCAAAAAAATTGGCGTGCGGCTCCCACACGCCAATTGTTGGGCGTGTGGGGGGATCCCGCTCACGTAATCGAATGGGAGGTCCCATTTGATTACGTGAGCGGGCCGGCTGACGATGTTATACAACCTTGTCGGGCAGGATGAAGTCCTCCTGGCTGACGAGGTTGTATAACCTTGTCAGCCAGGAGGAAGTCCTCCTGGCCGACGAGGTTGTATAGCCTCGTCAGCCGGGAGGACTTCCTCCTGGCGGACAAGGTTATACAACCTCGTCGGCCAGGAGGAAGTCCTCCCGGCCGACGAGGTTATACAACCTCGTCGGCCAGGAGGACTTCCTCCTGGCTGACAAGGTTATACAACCTCGTCAGCCAGGAGGACTTCCTCCTGGCCGACGAGGTTGTATAACCTTGTCCGCCAGGAGGAAGTCCTCCTGGCTGACGAGGCTATACAACCTCGTCGGCCAGGAGGACTTCCTCCTGGCTGACGAGGTTGTATAACCTTGTCAGCTGGGAGAAAGTCCTCCCGGCTGACGAGGTTATACAACCTTGTCAGCCAGGAGGACTTCCTCCTGGCCGACGAGGTTGTATAACCTTGTCGGCCGGGAGGAAGTCCTCCCGGCCGACGAGGCTATACAGCCTCGTCAGCCAGGAGGACTTCCTCCTGGCCGATGAGGTTGTATAACCTCGTCAGCCGGGAGGAAGTCCTCCCGGCCAACGAGGCTATACAGCCTCGTCAGCCAGGAGGACTTCCTCCTGGCCGACGAGGTTGTATAACCTCGTTGGCCGGGAGGAAGTCCTCCCGGCCGATGAGGTTATACAGCCTCGTGCCGGGAGGAAGTCCTCCCGGCTGACGAGGTTGTATACCCTCGTCAGCCGGCCCGCTCACGTAATCGAATGGACCCTCCCATTTGATTACGTGAGCGAGGGGGGACCCGCACGCCAAAAAAATTGGCGTGCGGGGCCCACACGCCATTTTTGGCGTGTGGGAATCACACGCCATTTTTGGCGTGTGGGTCTCACACGCCATTTTTGGCGTGTGGGTCTCACACGCCAATTTATTTTGGCGTGTAGACCCTACACGCCAATTTTGTTTGGCGTGTAGGCCCCGCACGCCAAAAAAAAGTGGCGTGCGGGTTGGCGTTGGCGTGCGCCCTTGGCGTGCGTTTATCAACACCCGTGGTTGTAACCAAAAACTGAGACAGAGATCTTTCAGCCTTTTGATTATGGAGAAGCAAATCAAGGCAATTGGATTTGAATCAAATCTTGAGTCGTCAAAGGTCTCTTTGAAGGGAAACCCTGGGTTCTTTCGCCTTGGGGAAAAAATTCATGAAATGACCGACTGCTTCCCTTGCGCCGAATAAGCAGAGAGGATCCAATTTCCTACGTATTTTAAAAATAAAGTCATTCAGCGCGCAATGACCTGACACCAGGAAAAATCAATGATCACTTGTCTACAAGTGACATATCAAAGTACAAAGGCCCCTTTGTAATTTCTAATGTCACTTGTAGACAAGTGATCCTTGTTTTTTCCTGGTGTGAAGCTAATTGATTGATAAAAGAGCTGAGTGCTATGGGGAGACTCAAGGGTGTTAATTTCCTAGGTAGTAAATCAGCCGTTGCCATCCTTTTGATTTTGCAAAAATTCCCGTTGACCTGTATTATCGGTGTGTCTGCGGATTCAACTGCTTCTTTAGCTAATTGATCTGCCATTTCATTTCCTAAGATGTCCCTGTGTCCAGGGCACCAAATAAATGATACTTCTGATTCCGTCGGAAGATCTAAAAGTTTGGCTTCAATTGCACCAAAAATTGCCTGCCCCGGTTTGGGTTCCCTGGGTTTTTTGGTCCTCTGGATGACTCCTTGATTGTCCACGAAAATTAGGATCTTCCAATACGAGCACGTCTTGCCTAGTATCTTGGCCAAGCCCAGCGCTGCCAGAATCCCCACTGCCTCGCATTCATGGTTTGAGATAATTGCAGAACTACCCAATGAGAAGGCGCTGAACCTAGCCGAAGCTAGGTCTACAGCTGCCCCTGCCCCGCCTTTCTCTGGGTGATATGATCTGTCACTGAAAATCGCTAACACCCCCGAGTCCGATGAAAATGAGGAAAGTAAACACTTAACAGCGGTGATTGCCTCTTCCCTCAACAATTTTTCATTGCGATACTCTATCACCCGACCAGAGCCCTTTCAAAAGTCAAAATCAAGATGGATCCGTTTGGGGTCCATCCTCATTGCCTTATCCACCTGTTCCGTAGCCAACCCAGTTTGAGCTGAATCCGGGAACCGTCCTGACGACTCCGCCCTGCTCGATAAGATGAGATAGCGAACTAAATCGTTAGGCTTTATCACGACTAATTTCCAATAGAAAAATGAAAAGCTTGTCCGTAATATCTCCCGTTTGAATGACGGGGCCACCAAGCGTCTGCGAATGAAATTTGACGGGGTCTTCTTGTAGACGCCTAAGGAAAATATTGCTGACAACCTGTCAACCCTATCTGCCAAGGCATCTACTTTTCCTTTGTTGGCCACTGTTGCCCAAACCGCCGCCCCGTATGTCAATCTAGGAAAGAGGATGGATTTGATCATTTTTAAGCGGTCAGTTTCTTTGGTTCCCCACCTCGAGTTACCAAAAATCTTCAGTTGATTGATTGTTTTAGTCGCTTTCTCTTCAAGTTGTCTGAAGTTCCTGTTAAAGAGAAGTTTCCGATCTAGCCAAATGCCTAACCATTTGACCTCCGTCAGTGAAGGAAAAGGAAAGTGTTGATTACCAAATAAAAGCCCCCCTTCACGGGGTTTACCCTTGGTAAGCCACAAAAACTGGGCTTTCACTTGGTCGAAGATGGCCCCGTGGGACGTCCCCCAACGTAATGATTGTGTACCCTCCTTGCTGAGATTTTCCTTTGCCTCTGCTGCCAATGGGGCTGCCACGAGGTGTGCTACATTGTTGACGTACCCAATAGAGACTACATCTGTGAGGGTAGAGAACTTTTGATTCAGTAGCGAGTTGTTGTATAAGATATAAAGAATCACCAAAAGCGGGGAGCCCTCGGGAGCCCCAAATCAATCTTGAACGCTTGGGAAGTGAAGTCGTCCAACCGTATTGTTGTCAACCGATCTTTAAGAAAATCAGCAATGATTTTGGTCAGGTATGTGGGGCAGTTCAGTAGAGTTAGGGTGTGAATCAATCTTGCCGGGTGCACCGAGGGGTAGGCCAACTTAACATCCAGGAAAAGTCCAGCTACCACTTTCCCCTCTTTCCATTTCGCTTGAACCCAATGTTCCAGTGCAAAGATGGCGTCCTCCGTGCCAGATCCTTTGCGGCCTCCGAAGTGACCAGAAGCTAAAATGTTGTTCCTTTCGTCCCAATCGGTCAATCTACGGGCAATGATCAACTCAAAAGTTTGCTCATTGTGCTGAGCAGCGCTATTGGTCGATATGCCGATGGGTTGGTATAGTCGGGTTTGCCTTGCTTGCGGATAATTGCCGTGACCGCTACCTTCCATGTTTTCGGAAATCTGCTCTGGGATAAGATATTGTTGTAAAGGGTAGCCAAGGTTGTGGACAACGGTTGGGAAAGGGACTTAATCAATTTATTTGTAACCCCATCAATCCCAGGGGCT
The DNA here is from genome assembly GCA_007896445.1 of Puccinia hordei. NCBI lineage: Eukaryota > Fungi > Basidiomycota > Pucciniomycetes > Pucciniales > Pucciniaceae > Puccinia > Puccinia hordei. The sequence goes on from RDRW01000562.1 coordinate 20,353, forward strand.
TTCTTGGGGCGGATCCGTTCAATGGGCGTTGATAAACGCACGCCAACGGCGCACGCCAACGCCAACCCGCACGCCAATTTTTTTTGGCGTGCGGGCCCTACACGCCATTTTTTTTTGGCGTGTAGGGTTTACACGCCAAAAAAAAAGGGCGTGTGAGACCCACACGCCAAAAATGGCGTGTGGTTCCCACACGCCATTTTTTTTTGGCGTGTGGGCCCCGCACGCCAAATAAAATTGGCGTGTGGGCCCCGCACGCCAATTGTTTGGCGTGCGGGTCCCCCCTCGCTCACATAATCGAGTGGGAGGGGCCACTCGATTACGTGAGCGAGGCCGGCTGACGAGGTTGTACAACCTCGTCAGCCGGGAGGACTTCCTCCCGGCCGGCGAGGCTATACAACCTCGTCGGCCAGGAGGAAGTCCTCCTGGCTGACGAGGTTGTATAACCTCGTCAGCCGGGAGGACTTCCTCCCGGCTGACGAGGTTATACAACCTCGTCAGCCAGGAGGAAGTCCTCCTGGCCGACGAGGTTGTATAGCCTCGTCGGCCGGGAGGACTTCCTCCTGGCCGACGAGGTTGTATAACCTCGTCGGCCAGGAGGAAGTCCTCCCGGCCGACGAGGCTATACAACCTCGTCGGCCAGGAGGACTTCCTCCTGGCTGACGAGGTTGTATAACCTCGTCAGCCGGGAGGAAGTCCTCCCGGCTGACGAGGTTATACAACCTCGTCAGCCAGGAGGACTTCCTCCTGGCCGACGAGGTTGTATAGCCTCGCCGGCCGGGAGGAAGTCCTCCCGGCTGACGAGGTTGTATAGCCTCGCCGGCCGGGAGGAACCTCCTGGCCGACGAGGTTATACAACCTCGTCGGCCAGGAGGAAGTCCTCCCGGCCGACGAGGCTATACAACCTCGTCGGCCAGGAGGACTTCCTCCTGGCTGACGAGGTTGTATAACCTCGTCAGCCGGGAGGAAGTCCTCCCGGCTGACGAGGTTATACAACCTCGTCAGCCAGGAGGACTTCCTCCTGGCCGACGAGGTTGTATAGCCTCGCCGGCCGGGAGGAAGTCCTCCCGGCTGACGAGGTTGTACAACCTCGTCAGCCGGCCTCGCTCACGTAATCGAGTGGCCCCTCCCACTCGATTATGTGAGCGAGGGGGGACCCGCACGCCAAACAATTGGCGTGTGGGCCCCGCACGCCAATTGTTTGGCGTGCGCTCCCACACGCCAATTGTTTGGCGTGTGAGAGCGCACGCCAAACAATTGGCGTGCGGGGCCCACACGCCAAAAAAAAATGGCGTGTGGGAACCACACGCCATTTTTGGCGTGCAGGTCTCACACGCCAATTTATTTTGGCGTGTAGACCCTACACGCCAACAAAAAATGGCGTGTAGGCCCCGCACGCCAAAAAAATTGGCGTGCGGGTTGGCGTTGGCGTGCGCGCTTGGCGTGCGTTTATCAACGCCCCCGTTCAATGGCCGATTGAATCTCGGCTGGCAGAACTTTGGGGTAGCTGGCAAATCTACAATGCGGATCAAAATTTGCGTTGGAGAGGTCTATGGGGAAATTAGAAATTGAAGTGCCTTCGAAAAGGAGCTCAGCTTGAATCTCTTTGCTGTGGATGATGATGCCATCGCGACCTCTTAACGGCAAAACATCACCCCCAGCTGACTTGTTGGTGAACCGTAGAACTCGGTAAAGATCACCCTCCATAGGTTCTTCCAGTAATTGGCGCCAGTTCTGCGCTTTGAGTGTCTGAACCAAAGATAAGAAATATTGGTTCCATTGTCTATAGCATTCAATAGATTCAAGTGACTTAGCCAATATCATCCACTTTTGAGCTCGGTTTCTCATCCTGAGAACTGGGTCCAGGGTTCTGGCGCACCACCATGGCTTGGCCCTTGCAGGGTTCGCCTTGACCCTTTTCCCGAGTCGGTCCTGGATAGATTTTAGGGAGTCAACAAGTAGCTGGGCTTGAGTATCCGAATCAGATATGGTTCCAAACTCATTAGGGGGGAACTCAGCTAAAAATGGGGAAAGCTCCTTGCTTCCTACTGCGGACCAGTCTGGAAGACGTTGGCGGTAAACTGGATCTGGGCGACGAGTATTGAGATGAAGGAGGAGGGCTTGATGATTGGAGCCAAAATTGTCGTTCGAAACTTGGGAGCTCCTGATTAATTTCGATCCTAAAAAATTGGCCCAAATGAGATCAATTGTTGTCCCCTTTCCCTTGGACGAATAGAACGTAGGGACATGTTTGGGAGATGCCAGGCAAAAGCCATGATGGGAAAGGTAACTTAGCATGTCAATTGCCTTTGGCTCCCGCTGTCAACAGCCCGGCGGATTCCAATGTTGATGATGGAGATTGGAATCCATGAAGAGGATTGTAGGCGTCTGTCTCAAATAAGTAGAAGTCAGCCACTCTTTCAATAGGCTAACGGATGAGAAGGATGAAGGGGGATTGTAAATGTTGAGAATTATAAATGGTTGGCCCGGTGTCATGGCCACTTCCAGACCAATGAAATTTTGAGAGCCGCCTTTGATGAGCTTGACCATTTGAGACGAGATAGATTTTTTGATGTAGATGATTGCTTTGTGGTGTTGATGCCACGTCAAGGGAATGTGTTCATAGGCAGCATAAACGCACCAAGTTGAGTGTTGAGGAGGTTGAAGCGTTTTGGGATTGATCCAGGGTTCCTGTAAAATGAGTATATCATACTGAAGGTTAGCGTTGAGGAGACTGAGAGTCACCGCCTTGGAGACGTGACAATTCAGCTGGAAGGAGGATAGTGAATGTTGAGGGAGGCAAGGGGGAGAGTCCAATGCCTTGAGGTCGTGTTGAATGGATGTGAAGAGGTGATCTGAAGTAGCTGGTACATGAGTTGATGTGTTGATTACGGGTGTTGCTGATGGTGTATTTATCATTGAGGTGATAAACGGTGCTTCTCCAGCCAGGCTTTCATGAATGGACAAAGCTGATCAAAAGGCATGTGGTCAACGGTGTTGATGCCGGAGATCTTATTTTTGATGCCTTCTTTGCAAAGGACACAAGATTTGACCCCTCCAATACCTTCAGAGCATTTGTTCGTCGGGTGGTTATTAGCACACTTTGCGCAAATGGCCTTCTCCCGACACCATTTGCCAAAGTGGCCCATTTTGAGGCACTTGAAGCATTGAGGTGGTTGTGGCTTGAATCTTGCTGTTTGATGAAAGTCGTAATTCAGAAAGATGCCTGATTTCTCGACTCGGAGCGCCAAATCTTTATTCACAAACGCCAGAATCAGTGATCCAGCTTTCTTTGGAGAGGATTCATTGGAGCCCATCCACCTAATGCGGCTTATGTCGGATGCCTGAAAATTATTCTCTGATGCGAGCGTTGCAAGATCAGCTGATTTGGTAATGTCAAACGTCTTTGGAATCCCGTGCACCATAACTGAGTACGTGCTGGGAGTAGCTTCGAGGTCCGGATGCACCTCCTTTGACCAGAGGTGTTTGTTGTCCGACAAACATTTCTTGTGCGAGTTGTTCTTGATGTAAAACAAAACATCGCCGGATGGGAGCATGCTGGCTCCCCTGATTGCAACAACTTCTCCGTCAACATTGGCGCCCATTTTGAGTAGAGCTTTGTTGGCTTTCTGGACAAGAGCTCCTCTGGGTACGTCCTTCAGTGTGGTGTTCAGGGGGTTGGAGTGGATTATAACTTGTTTAGGTTTTAACAAGGCTATGGTGGAAGCTGGGGGAGGCCGGGTTGCAGGTTGGGTCGGAGCCGCTTTGGTCACAGCTGCTGCCGCTGCAAACGATTTCTTGTGCAAGCTCGGGAGTTGAGTTCCCGATGCAATCTGTTGTTCCAAAACTGCAAGTCTGTCCACCACCGCAGTGAGTGGGTCGTTTTTGGCCTCTATGTGGCGCATCATTCAATCGGTGTTGGCTGATAAGTCAAGGATGATGTCAACAAACCGCGCGTCAATTTTGACCGCGCCTGACGCGTCCCGGTTAGATTGGTCCAAGAGAAGCGTGACCAGGAGAGAGTGAAGGCTTGACGAGGGAGGATTAACCGCGGGTTGCTGAGGAAACGCGGTTTGAGTATCGCCTATGACAATGGGATCGTCCGCCATCAACGAGTCGGTGAGGGCAGCTGGATCGGGTGGACGGGGAGGAGGGAGCATTGTAGCTCAAGGAGAGGGGGAGGGGTGAGAGGCTTTCTGTGTAGAGGGGGAAGAAAAAGTGTGATGAGTAAATGTTGTGACAAGTAATTTTTAAGTGACTTTGTGGTAGAAGTCAGAAAGCTGTTCAAAGTGATTTCTCATGTCAAGATGAATATTCATGCTCACCTTCTGTCCTACAACTCAGTCATAACTTGTATGTAGATAAATAACCATGCTTCCTGAGTAGATAATGAGACATCTGTTCTTCTGCACACATTTCCCTGAGGTCTCTATAGGATACAACCCCTTTTAGTGTGAGTGCTTTTCCATCACACAAGCTAGCAGGCCCAGCCCTCTTCAAAGGGCTCCTTTGTCTTTAGCCCCAGAGTTTTCTCTGTTAGCTTTGTCCTCAAAATTATCTCAGCTCCAGCCTTTCACACTTGAGCTTCAACATAGTCCTCACCATACAAGGTAAAGACTGCTTAAGGAGACTAGCAGAGTTATATGTCAATTTGGTTATTCCAAAACCACCAAGGACCCAATTACCATCAAAAATCTCCTCAAGTTTCCTTGTTTGGTATCCCTGTGCAGACATAATTGAACAGCCTGCATAAGTTTTACAACAGATACAGTCTCATGGAAACACATTGTTTACTTGTATGCAAGAATCCACCAGATTCCAAGTTTGGCTAATTTGAGCTGCTGTACAATCAAAAGTATGTAGCAAAAACTGGCAATCAAACTTGACACAAACAAACTCAAAAGATATACAACGATGGGCTTTAAAGCTAGAAGAGATTTACTATGAAATCATTGTCAATTTCAGATCATATGTTGTTAAAACCAGCAATACAGATTTACGGAATCCAATTTCAAGAGGAAGCTGAGAGAATGGAATTGAGAGATCATATAAGTTAAACTAGGTTTACAGGGAGAAGACGTTGTTTGGTAGTTTTTAGTATAACTGAACTTATCCTATCTGGGATAACTGTAAGCATCTTTGATCCAAGGTCTCGTTTGTCCTGGCGTGCTAATTTGTCCAGACAAGGCACATAATTGTAGGTTTTCTGTCCTGTTCTGACCACAGAATATTCTCTTTTGTACCACAGTTTTACCCTTTTTTTGTTCTGGGCTTTGTTGTCAGGTAATGGGTAGGAAACCAATCTGGGACAATCCATTCATCGTTCATCAAGTCTGAAAAGATCATTGAAGCTATTACTTCAGCACTGGATCGGTTTTCAATTCAGGTCAGTCAGTCCTAGGCGAGTCATACCTTTGAATGAGCTTCAAAATATTCTTACCATCCTGGTGCCCGACTCATGCCATGTCCAGAATAGCCAGCTGCGATGAACTGCCCCTCAACTATGGTCCCATTTTCAATGAGATGTCCAACAATTGGATCCCGGTCTGTCGACAAGGCAGATAGTCTGGCCTCAGTTCTAGGGTTTGCAACTTTTTCGGCGGGATCAGACACCACTCTACCTTTTGTGAATCCCATTATTCCAGGCCACTCATGGCGTACATCCCCGTCGTCCATACTACTATAATACTTGGGAAACCACTGAGGTAAGAATGATCGAAGGTAATTCCCAACTTGGCCATTCAAACGGGAATCGTCGCCAATTCCTAATTCAAATGAGGGTGGTGCGTGATTTCTCCCCCCACCTAGAATTACAACTGGGTTTCGCAGACTAGCTGATCGCTTGTCTGAGGTGTTGAATGGTCTTTGGAAGAGATAGTCGAAGCCCTCGTTGGCGCTAAACCCGTTCTTCCAGATTTGCGATCGATTAGATGATTTTGGTTCGACGGCTATTACTTGGGCGCGAGTAGGTACAATGGTCTGCTCGGAATTAGCCCTCAACTGAGGTAAAAGGTAACTTGCGTAGGCGTTGGTTGCATGGACAACGTACCTCCTAATAAAAAAAAATCCAATTGAAATAGCTCAGTCAACGACAAATAATATGGAAAACTACTTGTGAATTTATGAAAAAGACGACAAATACGATTCAAAATTTCCCCTCGAAGTGTAGACCATCCACCTAGGGTTTTTGGCGTCTAGGCGGGCAATTTTTAGAACGGGTGTGTGAGTAAACAGCTCAACGCTGAGTCCATCAATCAACGACGCTTTCAATTGGATAAGGTTGTACATTTTTGTAATCAGCTTTGATGGGAAGAGCTGGGTGTATGTAACCACGCATATGCTTGTGGCAATCAGAAAGAGTGCTATCACGTCCTACTAGGCTACCAATTTGTACTGACGGTATTTGCCGGGATCCTTAGTGCCCCGACCAATGAATCTCGCAATCCATAAGCCTGTAATATTGATGATGGTTTACCCAGAGGAGCACATCGGGCGAAACGATTAGTCAATCAGCAAATCACGAGCGCTTGATTTATGACTGTAAGTGAAACATTATCTCACTTGAACCGCAGCCTGGCGATCGAGCCAATTCAAGCCTGACAAGTCGAGACCAAGTGAGTTGGCAAATTTGAGCTCATCCATCTGCTGGGCCTGTTCTGTATAGTTATCATATATGCGCACATTCCCGCCTTGGACTAGATCTACATCATCTTTCCAATCGTGAGCTTGGATTAAATCTAACAGATGTTTGACCGATCTGAGCTCCAATTTGACGGCCCTGATTGCCTCTGCAGCCGAGAATCTTTCTGATCTGGTTTTGGTATTCAGGATTGCTGAAGCGGTCAGGTGGCCCCCATTCCGACCTGTTAAGCTCGAGAGAGGCACTACTATTGAACTCCGGATCGAATATGCATAAAATAATCAACTTCGAAATCGGACTCACCAGTTGCTCCACTACAGAACTCCCTCGCCTCCACCAAAACAATCTTCAATGGATTTCCCTTGATTTTTAGGCGATTGAGAGCCTGGTCAGTTGATAAAGAATTAACCAGGTTGAGTGCACAACTGATACCGGTGATGCCAGTCCCGATTATAGTAACAACATTGGCCTGAGCTGAACGATCGGGTAGTTGGTCGTACTGGCCTTTCGATGCGAGTGGACTTTTGTAATCTTTCATCCACCAGGATGGGATCGGGTGTGGGCTAGGCAGTTCACTCTTCCAATCTTCAACACGATCCATGCTCTGTTGGACCTCTGAATGGGAAGCCATTGTCTGATTCGCTATCCAAGTTCCTGTCTGATCGTAACAACAGATCCAGCTCAGTACAGCTTTTGCCAGAGTTAAATAACTGACAGGGAACTGAACACACTGAGAAGAGGAGAAGCAGATAATTGGAGTTGAATCGCATCAGCGGAATGATAGGAGTCGATTAAGGGTGTCGAAGAGGTGCACTATTCGCACGGAAGTTTGACTAATTAGAGGGGATGGAGAACTTGACAAAGTTTAGCTCACACCGAGTTTTGTCAAGTTGTACTTCCAGATTCAAAAAAGGATGGCGGTGCGAACATCAATTTTTGGACTTCAAACTTTTGTTTCTTCAGCCTCCAAAACGTTTTTGGACCTGCAGGTCGTGCATGAAGCATTAAATGAACTGATCAGAGCTTGCAGATGTCTGACAATGTCAAGCCTCACATGATCCGCCAAACAGATGGTCTTGCCTGTTGATCTGTAACCCTGATGATATGTGCAATGATGAAGAAAACTCCCCAAGGGGATAAATATTTCGAAGAGACAAGGAAATATATATAGTACCTGTAAATACATATTTAGTTTGGTTGGTGAGAAAAATAAACACATAACATACTATGGCCCCGTTTGGCTGCCGTTATGTTATGTAATATGAGCCGCTTTTGTATAACCGGGCCTCACAGAGGCCCATATGATATCACTTGCGTGTTTGGCAACATGCAGAAATTATAAACTTCATGACGACTTTTGTCATCACTCGTCATCACCCCTGCCAATTCCCATATAGTACCCCTGGGGTACTATTTGGAATCATATTGGCACTGCTTGAGGTTACACACTTCCTCCATCCATACATCCCCGCCGGCTAGACTCCTCAACCCATCACTCCTCAACTGATCACTCCTCAAGAACTCAGAACCTCACCAAAAATGTAATCTTCTCCTGTTACTCCTTCAAGCCAATGTCACACCCAATCCGACATTGAGATGAATGAAGAACGGTCGGATTATCCTTCCCAGAGACATTTGGCTAGCGGTCGCAAATCATTCAAGCTTTTTTGGAACTCGGAGATGGAGTCAGCTGCGTTAGAACTCTACGTCCAGGCGGTGCGCAATGGGAAACGATCGGATGACGGCTTTAAACCCAAGACACATAGAGCAATTGCTGCAGCTCTACAATCCAAATTCCCCGGTGTGGATTTGGATGAAAAAAAAGTCAAATCGCTGTGGGGTGAGTTGGCCTGATGGTCATTGTCAAGATGAGGAATAAGACCAGACATGTTATGTTCACAATTCCAAACGGTCATGAAGTGCCGGTTATGTAGGATTTGTATGACTAGAGTGCTAGCCAAACACTCGAGTTATGTTGATATTAATAATAATAATAAAATGAATTTGTCTCATTACATAAGCTTGCCACATCATATAATATGATATAACATAATGGCAGCCAAACGGGGCCTATGTATATACATAATAATATCTGATAGTATGAGAAAATATAAATAGAAATAGAAAAACATACTTGGACTCAATGCTTCCCCCCTCACCAACCATAAGAAATCCAAGGGCCTGGATGGTCTAGTGGTAACCATCACCCACAGAAGCTCGGTGTCGCCCCTGTGCAATAAATTATCTCACTCCTGAGAGAGTGACAAGTCCGGTGTTCAAATCCCGGCAAGCCCAACTCCTGGCCGCTACCCCTTCCAACCCAGGACAACTACACCTCCCCCTTCAATTGCAAACCCTTTATTAGTTGTCCCCTTACACAAAAAAATCCTCTCTTTCAATTTCAACACCTGTTACCGGTTTACAAACCAACCTGAGAAGGTTAAAAACATCACACCCCCACCACAACCCTGCAGTAGATCAAATTGTCTAGATTACTGCATACTCACAGAAACTTAGGTCCTCATAACACCAAGTGCTCAAAACAATTGTTACAACTTAAACTTGTAGTTCAACAGAAATGCAATTCATAGTGAATGGCAAAATTACACTTCAAAAAAAAAAAGTCCAAAAAATAAGAAACACAATCAAAAAGAAAATCAGTGGAAAAAATTAAAAAATCATAAATGATGAAATAGTTCATGGGAAAATTGAAAGTACTAAACATCCAAAGGAATGAATACAAATAGCCAAAAAACTGAAGAGATAAAAGAAAAACCAGAGAAAAAATTGAGTTGGAAAAAAATATGTTGAAATTCAGACTACAAACCTGTGAATCCTCCCTCAAGCTCAGATCCTGTGAATCCTTCTTCAAGCTCAGACTCATGCACGGACATGTCTATCTAAATTAATTCTCAGAATCTTGTCATCACAAGAAGGCTGCATCCATCCTATTGCTCCTCTATCTTGTCTCTCAATCTCTTCATTCTCACTCCATTCATCCTCTTCTTCAACATCACTCCATTCATCCATTCATCCTCTCACTCCTCCCATCTTGTCTCTCCTAATCCTCTCCTATAACTCTCATCCAGTCATCCCCTTCCTTTCTAATTTTTTCCTATTACTCTCATCCATTCCCTTCTCTTCATTCCACACTATTGACTTAAATTGACTGAAACTCTATCAGCTTACATCAACTATAACTCTCCCACTATCATAGTTATTTTACTCCTTCTCTCCACTTCTCTTCATCTTCTTCACTCCAATTTCATTTCCCTTCCTTCATCTTCTTTGGTATATTTCCTAAAGTCCTCAGTCCAATTTGGTGAGAAAAGCCTTCTCCATTAATCAACAAACCATGGATCACATCAATCACATTGCCTTAACTAATTTTACTTTCTATGTCTTCACATGTCTCAGTCCATCATTGTTCATCAACATATAGTGTCTTGTCCTATACTATAGAATACAACTATATCTTCTTGGGTACTAAATTCTCTTTCTTCTGTATAACTCTCATGTATTATTTACTATTTCTAACTATGTTTTCTTTTTAGTCTGGTCTTACTTTTAGCAATTCAGTTTTCAAATAGAAAACAAGAACAAAACAAGCAAAACGTAGAAATAGGATAAAATGACCAAAAACAGATAGGATCCAGCTGTTGTGTTAAAAACTTCATAATATGAAATTTAGTTGGTTAACCTCTGAAGAACCAATCAACCACCACTGTTTTTTTGCATTTGGAGGGAGACAAACAGATGCGGGGGGTGCATGATTATTGCTGCTACCACATACTTCCCCCCCTTTACTTGCCATTTTTTTAAGTTTTATTTTGCCATTGGAAATGCATGGATATCATTTGTTTGTAACTACAAGATTTGAAGTTGTAACAGTTTTTTGTGTTGTGAGGCCCCAAGTTTCTATAAGTATGCAGTAATCTAGACAGTTTGATCTGCTGGGTTGTGGTGGGGGTGTGATGTTTTTAACCTTCTCAGGTTGGTTTTCAAATAGGTAACAGGTGTTGAAAGTGAAACAGAGGGTTTGTTGGAGGAAGAGGGTTTATTAAGGGGACACCTAATTACATTGGATTTCATTTGCAATCCTATGCCCATGAGAAATTTGGAAACCTCATGCCAGCCAAGAGCCTTTGTGAAAATGTCTGCCAGTTGTATTTTGGTGGATATCCACTTGAGGCAAACTTTCTCAAAGTATAAGAGATTTTTAATGGCATAAAACTCCCATTCAACATGTTGGTGTTCCTTTTGAGTTTGGAAATAAGAACTGATTTGCATGGCTGCCATGTTGTTGCATAAGATCAGTGGTGGTGGAAGGTCAAAACAGCCTGAGAGAGTAATGAAGACAATGTACAGGCATCTTTTGCCACAAAAGATAATTATGCCATATACTCTGCCTGGCATCTTGATTACACCATGATGTTTGAATTTTGGATGGACCAAGAGACAGGCCCCAGATGGTCAATATGAATCCATGAACTGACTCCAACAGTACTTCACCACCCCAATTTTTTTTCAACAAAAGTGACCACTCAATTTTTGAATGGCTTTGAAGGAATTATAGGTAGATTCAAATTCAGGCTGTACCAAAAGTATGAGATTGGATTATCTAAAGCTGCCCTATGAGCCTGAAACTCTAAAGTGATAATAGCACACAAGGAAATTTAGGGAGGACACTTGATTGGAACTCTAGAGACAAGGAGATGGAAAGAAATCTGAGAGGGATAGTAAAAGAAAAAATAAAAATGATAATAAAATGAAGAATATAAAGAACTATAAGTTTTATTATGATTTTTTTTCTGGTCTTACTTTCTTAGTAGGTAAGATGGCTGTGGGAATAGCAGTGTTAGCAGTGTGCCACTTTTCCTCCTCTAGATAACTATCAAGAGAGACTGATGTAGAATATGACTAAAACCAGCTCCATGTTTTAAGTCAGGGACTAAGGTTTTTTAAAGAGAAAATTTTGCAAGTGTTATTTGGAAAAACCACAGAAAAGTCACAGTGATATTTTTATATAAGTTGTTGATGTAATAATATTCAATACCAGCCAAGAAAGATGAAGGTGAAAAGGGATAGATTCAAAGACTTAGTTGATGACTTGGATAGTGGAGATGAGAAAGAAGGGGTTTATTTTAGGGAAGGGGTGGCTTACAGAAAAACAAAAATGACACTGGTTAGTGGCAAAGCTGTTCTGATTAAGAGGCCTCTAAATCCTAATAGCTGACTAAGGCTTGAAAATTATGGTTTCTGGGTGTCCAATTTCTGAAATCTGGAGGAGAAATTCTAACTTAGTAGTGGAATAAAGTGAAAGACACACAAAGAGAGGTCTAGAACAGAAACTGATTAGATATGCTAATGTTTATTTGTGATGAGGATTCAGAAAATCAACTCAAAATTTCTGTATTGGAATTTATGGGAGAGTTATTTTCACTTGAGCAATCTTTTGGTCAGTTATGATGGCTCTAAGCCTGGCAAACCCAGTGAGACTTGTCTAGACTCATAATCAAACAAGGTGCACAAAAATTTTCAGCAAAAGCTATGCCTGGCCTTGATCCTGCATAAAAGTAAAGCAATCATCCTATTCAAGAAAGATAATCAATGTCTGTTGAGACGTTGAGTAATTAGATTCACAATCAGTCAAAGCTATTGGAGTGCATGTGCCAATTTTTGTTAATATTTTTTGGCTGATTTTATAGCTACCAGGTGCAACTTTTACCTGCCTTCCAACAATGCTTGAGAGGGACTAATCACATTTGAGATCAAGCATGAAGTCTGGGTTTCTTGGTTGATATGGTTGGCCAATAGGTTTTCCAGAAAAGTGAGGCAGCTTTTCCAGAAGTGAGTACTGAAAATTGCTTGATGAGGGAGTCTATTTCTGATCTGTGGATTTGGAGGTGGTTGGAACTGGAGCTTGGTATACAGGTAGAAGTTTTACTGGTGGGGATTTGGAAGGTACACTGACTGGTTCCTGATTGTTGTCTTTCCTGGATTTCTTTCTTCTTTCTATTACTGAAGCTTGATGAACCTCGCCGTCTATGTAGGTAACCAGGAACTGGGTAATTGGCAGAATATCCCCTCCATCTTTTGAGGCTAGAATATTTTTGTCCCTGATTATTTCCTTGGTTACTGAGGATTCCAATTCTGGGCTGAGTGAGTCACATAATTTTCCCTGGATTACTCCAAATTTGATCTCTGTCCCATCCTAGAAATATAATTGGTTATTACCTCATACTTAGTTCTGAATGTTTTGAATTCTTCCAAGGTCTTGATTCCTCTGGCCTGGATGGTAGGATGATTGATTTTATATAGATCCTGTTTAGTATATTTTACCAAGGGAAGAGGTGATCCATATCTTTCCAGGTGTTTCTTCTTCAAGGCCTCCCAATCCAAGTTTTCATGGCCAGTCATTTCCTCTAATTCATCATTGAAGTCCATCCCTTTGAAAAAAATAAATCATCTACATGGCCAGATCTCTAGAGGAAGCTCCATTAGCTGCTCCAGAATTCTCATACCTTCTAATAAATTTATTCACAGGCAGTTTGGTCCATCAAAGTATATTTCCTTCTCCAATGGTTTAATATTTACAGCCTTGGTTGGTCCTTGTTACTTGGGAATGACAGGTTCTCTTTCCAAAAAAAGTGATTATTCATTCTATCTGAGGGTTTGTGTGTTGGGGGCTGATGCCTGGATCCTTCCAAATGGGAGATTTATGAGTGTTTTGTAGGGTCCTCTGTGTAACTGATAAATGAGCCAGTATTGGCCTGTTGGAATTGTGAAGCAGTCCTAAGAGTATTGGGGTTCTCATTCTTACCTGCTTCCAAGTTTTTGGTGGCTGATCCAGGGTTGTGTAGAGACTGTAAAATGGAGATGTGTCTGGTGAGATTTGAACTCACGACCTCAGCTAGCACTACGGACAATTAGCAGACGTTGCGGGCCGCAGCGTCACCTGACGTTTCATTTGGGATGCATCCGCAGTGACTGCGCCTACTTGCGCAGTCACGCGGGCCTGCAACGACAGGGTGACGCTGCAGCACGCAATGTCAGCTATTTGCCCGTAGTGTAAGCTGAGACACATGCTAGAGTGCTGCCTTTACCAACTAGGCTACAGACGCTTGTGACTGCCAGGGTGTTGGTTGGTAGTGCTCATGGTTCAGCTGGTGATACATCATGGTAGCAGACTAACAGGCAACTCAACAGGTTGTTGTTGGCTGATCCTTGGTTAAGGCCAGAGTTTTCTCCTAGGTTGTTTCTGATTTTCAGGCCAGGGGATTTTTGAGGGCTGGCCATTTTGGAAAAAAGTGGTGAGATAAGGAAGTGACATGTAGATAAACTAAAAATAAGATATGCTTTTAATAAGGGTTTTGTGAGCCTGCTCCTCTAGAGTGGCAAAAGATCACAAGGGAAAATGGGGAAAGGCACTCAATTGACTTCAGGAGGGGGAAAAAGGAGGAAAAACAATTGAGGAGAGAACAAGGTAAAAAATAAGGGAAAAGGAGTAGAAGAAGTTCTTTTATTTTTTTATGTTTTATTGAAGACAGTCCTACTTTCCTCTCTTGGGGATGGCTGTGGAGATAGCAGTGTTTTACACTTAGCCTCCTCTGGATAAGTTTCACAGAGGGTCTGATTTTGGATGTGCCCAAGCACCAGCTCTATTTTTTAAGTAGGAGACTAAGGTTGTTTAAGGAGAAACCTATGTGGTTTTTATTTGTGAAAACCCACAGAGAATCCAACAGATGGTATTCCTTTTTTGTTGAGTTTAGTTTTTATCAGGTAGTGATGGCCAGTGAAAAAAAGGGTGAGAGAGTCAAGCACCTAAGCTGACCAAGGAAAGAAGGAGAATGAAGTGAAAGTATGTGTAATCAGTTAAATTGTATGTGACTTACAAAGAAGTGGGTTACAAGGGCAGATAGCACAAGGTGAATATGGAATGAATATTGGGAGATAGTGTGACTTTGTGAAGTCAGTGACTGTGGCAGATAAGTTTGTGAATTATTGGATTTGATTAAGCATGTAGAAGAGAAAGCATTCACTGGCCAAATTCTTGGTCATTTATCTATAACAGGGTATTTTGTGAGTCCAAAGGAATAGAATATAGTATTTGTTTAGTGTTTTACGTATTGATAATTGTGAGGAACAAAAGATGAAATGTAAATAGTGAGATGAAGGGGAATAGTTAATGATTTTATTCAGTGTGTGAGCTGGGTTGATTTGAGCTTGTTGAGTTTTGAGGTTTAATAATATTGAGTATTATATTATGTTTATAACTATATTCATAACAAAGTGGCAATGACACTTTTAGTGGGACAGCCAAGCCTTGAAGTAGGGGACCTCCAGTAGGTTGATGAGCAGCAGGGTGCAGGGGTCCTTTGACTTGATGGTCCAAAATTTGTTGTGGTTGGTGTTTGGTTGTCTGAGGAGAGGCCAAAAGCTCAGAGTCAGCTTCTTTGTGGAAATTTTCAGAAGAAATTCTTTTCTATGAAACAATTGGAAAAAATGGTTGGCTATGGCGCGCGGGTGCATGCATCAAAGTTGATGGAGAATTCAGGAAAGCCCATGAAGAGGGAGAGTAAAAGAGAAACTGATTAGAGAAACTAAGGTTTATTTTCCATGAGGATTCCAAAATTCAGGTCATAATTCATCTATCTCTTCAGGTTCAAAAGATAAAAATGATTTATTATCTTTCAGAAAACAAAATAGCAGGCTTTTGGTCAGATTTGCTGGCTCTAAGGCTGGCAATTTTGTTTATAAGTGATGCACTTGTAA
This sequence comes from Puccinia hordei, assembly GCA_007896445.1. Lineage (NCBI taxonomy): Eukaryota > Fungi > Basidiomycota > Pucciniomycetes > Pucciniales > Pucciniaceae > Puccinia > Puccinia hordei. The sequence goes on from RDRW01000562.1 coordinate 35,765, forward strand.
ATGGAAATGAATGGAGTAGGTATTATTTTGATATTTTGTAAGTTTGTTTAGTATCAGGAAGCTGATATGGAAAGTTTAAAACTGAAGGAAATAAAGCCACTGTTGGAACACCACTTGTGGAACTCCTAAAAGATCAGGATGTTGAGTTGCCTGTTAGTCTGCTACCATGATGTATCACCAGCTGAACCATGAGCACTACCAACCAACACCCTGGCAGTCACAAGCGTCTATAGCCTAGTTGGTAAAGGCAGCACTCTAGCATGTGTCTCAGCTTAGCTGAGGTTGTGAGTTTGAATCTCACCAGACACATACCCATTTTACAGTCTCTACAGGTTATGAGCCCAGATTCTACCTAAGCGCTACTCGCTTACATAAGAGACTGAATGAGATGTGAATGCTTCATGTAAGACCAAAAACCCCTCTAAGCCTACATCAAGGTCCCGGGTTCAATTCCCACAGCGGCCACACCTACATGGGTCCAAATCCCCATACTTCCTTGGGTCACATCCCCACACTTACTGGGTCACATTCCCACACTTAATGGGTCTAATCCCCATACCTCTTGGGTTCAATTCCCACTCTCCACATCATGTAGCAAGGGGGGGTGTTGAGTTGCCTGTTAGTCTGCTACCATGATGTATCACCAGCTGAACCATGAGCACTACCAACCAACACCCTGGCAGTCACAAGCGTCTGTAGCCTAGTTGGTAAAGGCAGCACTCTAGCATGTGTCTCAGCTTAGCTGAGGTTGTGAGTTCGAATCTCACCAGACACATACCCATTTTACAGTCTCTACACAGGAAAGAGATTGAAGTGGAAATAGACAGAAAATATAGTAAGGCTAAAGCTAAAGTTCCTGATGAGGCTCCTCTCTTGACTATTGATGAGGGGAAAGGGTCTCAATAAGAAAAAGAAAGGCAAGAGGTGTGGCTATATTTATGCTAATCCTTAGAATTCTGATACAAATGGGGAATTAAGTTGTCTAATCAATCTGAGGCAGGTAAATTAAGAAGAGGGAGAAAAAGTGCTGACAGAGATTATTATGTATGTTTTGTAATTTTTATTTTTGCAATAGGTTTGATTGGGTAATAAACTAAATTTAAAATGACAAGGGTAAAGTTGAATGTAAAGTGTACTGATAAAATGGGAGGGATGAAGTACATAAGTGCCTCAACATAGAACTAAGGGGAGCTCTATTTATCAAATAAAAAAGGGCACAGGATGGCTAATCCTGGCAGTAAATAGAAAGGACATAAAATGGGTGTGCGGGTTGCACACACTGTTTATGTGTATATGTATGGGGGATACACATAAAGTGGGGATTCAACCAACACACCCATTTTATGTGTATAGTCATGGGTATACGCCATGCCTAATTTTGTTTATCATTTTTTTTATTGTGGCATTTTCTCCCTTTAACTGGAGAAAATCCCTTGGGTCAAAGAACATGTATTTTGGAATGGGATGGCTGATTTAAGCAAGCCCAGATTTTTTTTCTCTGGAATCACCTCCTGTGTATAGGTATGGGCTATCACCCATACATATACACATAGAAATGGGCATGTGGTTTAAGATATTTTGAGGAAAAAACTAAAGTCCAATTTCAGAGGTAGAAGACCAAGAGAAAAACAAAAAGACAAGGAAGAAAAGATAAGTTGAAATACCCCAAGGATAACTAGACTGTGATGTTGAGGATACTTGACAAATAGAAAAAATAACAAAAAACAACAAACACAATCCACCACACTATCTCTCAGATACATAGAATATAACCCACATTTCAGCAACAGAACATAAAGAAAGAATATTGGAAAAGTATGAGAAAGATAGTTTTAAGAGGAGAAGAGAGAATAATCACCACTGCTCTTGTAAATGAAGCTGCTGATATTGTGACAACTTGATTATCTTGGTCCTTGGTGATATCCAGTCAGGAATTCAAATTTGAAGAGGTTAACAGAAAAATAGGGAAAAGACTCATTGAGTCTGTGGGGTGAAAAAAAAACCCCCAGCTGAACCATACCATGTTTGCTGTGACTTCTGCAATTCATGAGCACAGGAAAGAAGTATGGAACAACTCCATGCTCATCAAGGGAGATGGGAGGAGCAGAGAACTTGAATACATTTGAGTGCTCTTCAGGTGGTGGTTTTGCCACATGTGAGGAAGTTGGAAAGCATTAGATTAGTAGGGGTTTATTGAAGAGGGATTGATTTGATGTTGATTTTGTGGTTGAATAGAAATTTGTTTGGTCTTGTAGTTGGAATGATTTGATTTTTCATTTGCTATAACATTAGAATCTTGATTATATTCAAAATTTTGTGTTGTTTGATGTTGAAAATCTTCATGAGGAGAGTCTTTATGTCAGCAACCAAGATATTGTTGAGTTAACTACTCAGGTTTTTATTCAGTTTTGTGCTTTTTACATTTCACTTCCATTTCACTTACATGTCACACTTTGTATGTAGTATACCTGAGACAGCAGCGGTGGAAGGCTCCCTTTCCTCATCCTTCCACCAACTTCAATCACTCACCCACCTCGTGCTTGCTGTTCTCAGGTATGTATATTTCTCTTTATTTTTCTTCTCATTGTTTTCCTCTTTTCTTTTCTTCTATCTTTCTGATCTAATGAAATCCCTCATCCTTCCACCAACTTCAATCACTCACCCACCTTGTGCTTGCTGTTCTCAGCCCCTGTTTCACTCATCAGGTTATGAGCCTGCGCTAAACAACAGCTACCTACCGTGCACGTTAAATATATACGGTCTATCGAGTGAACACCCGTGGACTATCTAAGGATCATTGAACGGTTGCTTTCCCAACCATGTTGGACGCGACAAATTCCAAGTCCCTACACTCTCTAAACCTTGGTGTGGCTCTAGCAGACGATTCTTTGGCACCTAAACTGCAAGGGGCCAAGATTATTCCTCTCCAAGCCCCGGACTCCAAATCAAACTACTCCAATTAGGAGTACCAAGTCATCATGCTTCTTGAGAACTTCAATATTGAATACGTTCTACAGCCGATTAATCCTGACAAACGGCCGATGAATTGGGAACGCAACAACAAAGCTGTCTGCACCCTCATCTCTCAAATTGTTGACCCTGCCAACTTTCGCTACACTAAGCCACATTGCAAAGACGCCGCCAAAACGTGGGACGCACTTTGTGTTGCTCATCAAGATTTGTTGGCTGGAGGCCAAATGTATTGGTTACAAAAACTTTCAGTATCCAAAATGGAGGGGGACAACATGCTAGCTCACATCGACGCTGTCGCCAAAATAGCCGAGAAACTTGATGCTCTGATTACCCCCAACAAGCCATTGACTTCCGACAAAATCCATGTGACCGCTCTCCTAAACTCTCTTCCCAATGACTGGGTCAACTGCGTGTCCGCCCTCATGAATCAACCTCACGTGTTGGCCAAACAAATGGTTATGGCGCTCAAAAGCGAATACCTTTGCAGGAAAAGTCACAACGTCAAGGACCCAATCACGGTGTCGTTGACCAAAGCTAAATCGCATCCTCTGAAATCCCATCCAAACGGTCGTCAGCAATCTGATTGTCCTCCACGCGACAACTCTTGCCATTGTGACTTCTGTAACGTCCATGGTCATGATCTTAACGCCTGCTTTAATACTCGTTGAATCCTGGCTGAACACAAAGCCAATCAAAGACCTCGCAATGAGTCGAAGGATCTAGACCGTTGCCCACTCCATCCACCGCACCGGCGGCAAGAGCTGGTCAAACGTCTGCGGCCACCCTTGGTTCCTACTCCAATTCTCACCAGGACATGAGGAATCCAATTACTCTGGTTCAGAGATAGGAGTTGTAGCAGGCAACGCCGTTGCATACCTCTTTGCTGCTTTCAGTCAACCACCGGGCGGGGATGCCAATATTGATTCCGGCTGCTCCATGTTGATGACCCCGGACGTGTCGACCGTGACCAATCTTAAACTCAATTGCACTCCTGTCCATCTTGCAGACCACTCCGTCGTCGAGGCAACTCACAAAGGGACCACCTTACTCCCCATCTCTGGCAACAAGGCCGTCAAGACTCTTGTTGTCCCGGCTCTTCACAAGCCTCTACTCTTGGTCGCTGGCCTCTGCGCCGAAGGGCTAACGGTTGCCTTTACTAAAACTTCCTGTGATTTCTTTGCCACAGACTCATTGGTAATCAGCGGGGACCTTGTGGGACGCGGCTACAGACGAGGAAACCTCTACTATCTGCCCTCCCAACCCGTGAGCGCTTGTTCCTCTATCTCTCTCCCCTCATTTCCCTCAGACAATTCTCTCCTGAGCTATCACTACTGTCTCTGCCACATCAGTCTGAGGCCCCTCAAATCTCTGCTGAAACTCAACGGCATTATCCCTTCAGTTATGAACAAAACCAACGTTCAACGGTGCCCAATCTGCGTCCAAGCCAAGATGCCTTGATCATCCTTCAAATCACGCTCCGCTCATTGGTCTACGTCTCCTGGTCAGCTAATTCACTCCGACGTTGCTTCATACAAGGTCATCTCAAGGGAAGGGTATAAATACCTCATCACCTTTGTAGAAGACTGTTCTAAATCCCTAAGTGTATATCCCATGAAATAAAAATCAGATTCACTTTCTTGCTTTAAACTTTTCCGCGTGTTCTTCAAGAAAACTGGCACTTGAAAAATCCTCGCCCTTTGTACAGACAATGGTGGCAAATACATCTTGAACAAATTCTCTTGCTATCTGGCTACTGCGGGTATCACCCATGAACCTGGCCCTCCTCACTCACCCGAGCTCAATGGGGTGGCAGAGCGGACCAACAGGACAGTAGGCAATCTCATCTGCTCCTCCCTCCTCAGCGCTCGTCTCCCAAAATCATTCTGGGTGGATGCTCTCCGCCATCTCCTTTTTGCTTTCAACTCAGTCCCGTGCAACACCCCAATGGGATTCACCTTGCCAAACTCTATCCCAAATCTCCCCTTGGCCGACATCAAGCGTGCCCACCCGTTTGGATGTCTTGTCTGGTACAAAGTACCCAAGGCAAACCGCAAGAAACTTGACCAAAAGGGGCGCACTTCTATTCTTCTCTCATATCTGTCAGACAGAAACGGATATTTCCTGTGGGACCTGGAGAAGAGGTCCGTCCTCAAATCCAGAGACATCATCTTTGATGATTCCAATTTCCCCTATGGCTCAAAGCTCACCACCTCCCCTTCTCTGGTCCCTGTAGAGGTATCTTGGCCAACAGTGCCACCCTCCACCCGCTCTTCACCTAATCCCCCTTCTACTCTTTCCCCTTCCTCTCCAGATTCATCGCCCCATCCCCCAAAAACACAAGCAGACGCGCCGCAAGAAGACAGGCCGCTTAACATCCCACTCCGTCCCCGTTTTGATCGTTGTCTGGCAGCTTCAATCCATGCTCCAAAGAACAGGACTTGTACTCCAGAAGTCATCCCCTCCGACTCCAATTCAGCTCCATCTCCCTCCATTCACTCCTCCCTGTCTCTTCCGTCTTCTTTGGGCCCTTCCCCCGACTTGAGTGTCATTCATCTTCCCCCCCTCCACCCTACTGATCCCGTGCCTTCCCTCCCTTCTTCACTTGCCTCTCCTCCTTCTCCCCCTGCTCCGGTTTCTATCTTGCCATCCTCTCCCCCAGCTCCCGCACCAGCCCCCCCGCTTGTTCAACTGCTCCGCCAACCCCACCCCATTGTCGCTCTGGAAGGGATTGCCGACCTCCAGATTGCTATGGTGAATGGTCAAAATCCGCTACCCCTGGTGACAATGTCAACACGCCAAAGAAATGGCAACAACTCCTCAAATCACCCAATGGGGCTCGCTGGCTCAAAGCCGCTGATGAAGAATTTGCTTCCCTACTAGGCATGCAAACTTGGAAACTTGTCCCTTGGCCGGCTAGGAGAAAAATCATCAAATCCAAGTGGGTTTTTAAGGTGAAACGTCGACCGGATCACATTATTCAGAAGCTCAAGGCGCAACTGGTCGCTATGGGGTACTCTCAAATTGAGGGTCTCGACTACAATGAAGTGTTCTCCCCTACCCTCCAACTAGAGACACTCCGCCTCATCTTAAGTTTGCTAGCCTCTCGTGGATGGAAAGGACGCCAAGTCGGCTTCAAGAAGGCCTTCTTAAATGGACATCTGGACTCGCCGGTGTACATGGAACAGCCACCCGGATTCAAAGACCCTCTTCATCCGGACTGGGTGTGCGAGGTAAATCGATCTCTGTACGGCTTGAAGCAGTCTCTGCAACAATGGAATCTTGAACTTCATAAAGCACTCCTCAACATTGGCTGGCAAAACTCAAAATACAACCTGACGCTCTATTTCAAAATTGTATTGGGAAAGCTATTTGGGGCACTTACGACCCATGTTGATGATCTTGCCATCGTGGGTGAACCTCTAGTAGTCAATTCAATCATCACTTCCATTGGGAGACGTTTCAAAATTGGAGCCAATGAAGAACTAAATCATTTCCTTTCCATAAAAATCACGCGGGATTCCACCAACAATCATGTCTTTCTTAACCAAGCACACTACATTGTTGATCTCTGTCATTGCTTCCTTAATGGCAATCACACTACTGTTTCCACCCTGACCGATTCCCCCTTCAAGAACCTGGGCCGTAGGCGACCGTCTGATGCTCCTTCCCCCGGACCTTATCCCCAGTTGATAGGGTCTCTGCTCTGGGTATCCCAGTGCACGCGACCAGACGTGTCATTCGCTGTAAATCAACTGTTGCAGCACCTCTGTGATCCGTTGTCCGCTCACTGGCACGCCGCAACCAGAGTTCTTAACTACCTAGTTTCAACTAAAGACCTCAAGCTGAGGCTTGGTGGTCCTCTCACCCTCTCTGGCTACAGCGACTCGGATTGGGCGGAAGATTGGGACAATTGTTGGTTCACCTCTGCCTACACTTACCGTGTTGGCAACGGAGCAATCTCCTGGAAGTCCCGCAAGCAAGCCACTGTCTCTCTCTTTAGCACTGAGGCGGAATACAAAGCCCTCTCAGACTCATGCAAGGAGGGCATGTGGCTCCGCCACCTGCTAACCGAACTCCGTCTGCGGCCAGATACTGTGATACCCCTCCACGTCAATAACAAGGGCGCTGAAGCTCTCGCAAAGAATCCTGAACATCATGCTCGGACAAAGCACATCGACGCCCGCTACCACTTCATCCGCAAATGTCTCCAACATCAAGAAATCACCCTTTTACATGTCTCCACTCATGAAATGCTCGCCGACATGCTGACAAAACCTTTATCACGTGTGGCTCTCGAGAAGCACCGCCTAATGTTTGGCATTGTTGAATGACACCCCCTTCCCTTCCTTTTCTTTCCTTTTCTTTCTCTCTCTATCCTTTGTTTCTTCCTCTCTTCTTACTGTCTCCTTTCTCTAATTTCATTTTCTTCTTCCTTTCTCTTTCTCTTTCAGTTCATGTATGCAGCAAGGGGGGGTGTTGAGTTAATTACTCAGGTTTTTATTCAGTTTTGTGCTTTTTACATTTCACTTCCATTTCACTTACATGTCACACTTTGTATGTAGTATACCTGAGACAGCAGCGGTGGAAGGCTCCCTTTCCTCATCCTTCCACCAACTTCAATCACTCACCCACCTTGTGCTTGCTGTTCTCAGGTATTTATATTTCTCTTTATTTTTCTTCTCATTGTTTTTCCTCTTTTCTTTTCTTCTATCTTTCTGATCTAATGAAATCCCTCATCCTTCCACCAACTTCAATCACTCACCCACCTTGTGCTTGCTGTTCTCAGCCCCTGTTTCACTCATCAGATATTACATTTAGTATGTAACATGTAATACTTGAAACTGCAAGCTTGAATAATTATAATTATTCTTTATTTTTATTATCTTTTATTTACATTGACATTCTCAACAAATTGGAAATTAGACTTGAAACTTTTGATCAAATTGTATGATAGTCTAACAGTTAAATACTTGCTTAGAAATATCTGATGTAAACAGAAGGACCTGAGTTCAAGCCACACTCATGACCACATTCAATAAAAATCCTTTATTTAAATTATCTCTATTCTTTACCAAAAATAAGTTATAATTTAATTAATGAAAATCTTTGGAAAATTATTTTTCAAACATGCAATAAATGGATCAAGAACCATTTATTGGCATAGTTTTCTTCTTGAAAATCCTGGAAGATCCAAGATTAACACATAGTAATTTATAGTATAAAATTACACATAAACTAAGGTAAATCTTTATGTAAAATATATTAAATATGCAATAAAAACTTATAAATTAATTCCCACCTGGATGGCTCTCCAGAGCAAGCGATTTCTCAAGAACTAACCCCAAAGGAATATATATGTACATGTATTTAATAATGATTTAGTTTAATTAAGTGAAATAAACATTAAATTATTTTAATTAATGTGAAATAACTATGGCATCATTTTAATTAAAAATGACACCATGCTTCACTTCTTACCACAAACAGGCTGATCAGATTCACCTGACAAATTTCCCCCAATCTCCACTGTCAAATGAATTGCAGAGGGATTAATCCAAATATAATTATTATTCTAGGAGGAGGTTTCTTCACCAAATTGAAGACATCTTCTCCCCATCAACTTTAACCATAATTAGATCACTTATTATAAGCTACCAAGGCGCTCACCTTCTCCTGTAAGTTAGGAGGACTGGCCTTTTTTACTTATAACTGTCTCTTATAGTTAGAGTTCTTCAAATCCCCCCCAATTAAATTAACACCCCTTGATTTAATTGGAAGAACCGTGTTAAAGTCTGGTTAGCCCTTCTGAGGATATTAATTCCCATAACGGAAGTCTGGCAGCAGGGTAGTAACCTTTCATTTTTTATACTTAGTGTTTTTAACAAAACACCAAAGTAATATTGTTTATATTTATTTTTTATTACACTTTTTAAAGTGTAAATATTTTTATTCCTTACTGTACACGCCACAATAAGTGGAGTAGAGTACATTTTGTTGACACTTTATCCAATTTAATGTACAAAAAAGAGGAGAGAAAAACTTTTGAAAGCAAGTCTTTCATGAGTAATACTAGCCAGATGGTCTGATGATTTCAGGTGGAGGCACACCTGTTGACAGAAAGTCTGTTGTAAGTAGTATTAGCAAGCTGGTCTGATGATGTCAGGTTTAGTGAGACAAGTTAACTAGTTGAATGAGTTGTTGATGATATTTAATTCCTAAATGAGATGAAGAAAGGAACAACTAAGTGAAACAAGGTTGTGCTACATCTGCATTAGTATTATGAATGTCATCATCCCAATTCAACCCTTCAATCATGTCTGCAGAATGAGAGTGTAATCCCTTTCACTAAGGGCCTCAATACGCATGATTTCTTTGGTGATATTGCCTAGTGATTTGTATTCTGCTTTGATGAATGACAAGGAAAACATGGTTTTTTTCTTGGATTTCCAAGATATCACATTAAAAATTTGGAGAATAAGATTCTGGGAGATGGATCTTCTGGATTTGGGGAAGAAAGCCCAGTCTGCATCAGCATAACCCACAAGGATGTCTTTGTCTGTGTTATTCTTCAGAAATTTTAGTCTGTAGTGACAAGTACCTTTGAGGTAACAAAGGACTTGTATTCCAGCTTCCCAGTGATTGGAACCAGGTTCATTCAGGGACTGTGAAAGAGAAATTTGGTGAATGTGACTTCAGGTCTGGTGGTCACACTCACATAATTAAGAGCTCCCACCAGCAAATTCTAATTAATCCCAGAATATAGATAAGCTTCTTGTTTGAGTTTTAATGCTTTCACCAGATAGTCTTTAGGCGTTTTTGGAGTGGATTCTGGATACAAGTGTTGGAATTCAAGGCAATCCAGTTGAGCATCTATGTAGTGTCTCTGTGAAAAATTCACTGAGCTGTCTTCTTGTAAAAATTTATGCCCAGGAGCAAATTTTATTCACCAAGGTCTTTGATCTGAAAACACAATCTTACTTCCACCTTGAACTGCTTGGGATATTTTTTGAAAATTTCAAGATCATCTATATGAAGATGAAGAAATTTACCCTTGCACAAAAAGACACAAGGCTCTGCATCACACCTCTAGTTGAAACCTATTTGGAACAAGCATTTGGTGTTCAATGCCACACATTGGGCCCTTTCTTGATACTGTGAATCACTCTTTTGACCTTCAAGGGATTTTTTTTGGAACATTTAATCCCATTGGTGGATTCAGGAAAATATCTTCTTTTTGTTGAAATAATTCTTTCATTATCAGTACACGGAACCCCTTGCGCTTAAGCCTCAACTAAGAGCACAGACCCCAAATAAAATTCTTTTATAAAAGATCATTAAGGTTGATATTCCATTTTCTTTATCTCCACAATCCTTCTCAATCTTATCATTCTCACTCTTCTCCCTTTCTTCTCCCTATCTTCAATCTTCTATCCTTCACAATCCCCAAAATCTCTTCTTTCTTTTCTTTCCTCTATCATCCTCTCAAAATCAACATCTATAATTTATCTCAACAACCAACATCTATTATTTATCTTGACATTCTTGACAACTCTTCCCTTTCCTTTCTTTCCAATATATCTTGATCCTTATTCCTCTCCTCTGTTCTTTTCCTTAACTCTATCCCGACCTCACCCTCCTCTATCAAATACAACAAACAATTTTTTAATGTTGGTTCTTGCTTCTCTTTTCCTTCTACGTCTTTTCTAGTTGCTTGTTGCCTCAGACTGAACTTATATCTTATTTTCCTCTAGCTTGCCCATTATACTACCAAAAATCATACTTTTCCTTAAAAAACTACTTCATAACTTATCTCTTAAATATTCATTGTTCAAAGTGGTATGGCTTATTTTTCATTCTATTTTTAATTGTTTCCTTCTAATTTTGTTTCTTTTCAGTCTAGTTTTGGTTCTTAGAAATTTATCAAGTTAATTCTAATACTTTTAATGGGGAATTCAGAAAGTCACTTCTGATTTCAATCTGGTGAAGGGATAATTCTTTTCCTCAAAGCAAAAATGATATTCAATCAAAGTGAATGAGTGTTGCATTCAAAATTTTCTGTGAGATATACCAGAACTGAGTTGCCTCTTTGATTGACTGAGATCTGCTTATATCTTTTGGAGCTTTGGTTGGTAGGTTCTCCTCAGCATTGGTGCTCTGTAGCAGAATGACTGGTGCCAAGGGTTGTTCCTCTGGACCAGTGATTTGATTGTTTTCAAACACTTGTTGATTGAATTTACACACATCCAAGGATCTGGTGTTTTCTGGGCCGTCAAGTCCTGGGAATACTCATTCATAAAATTTGACGCTGTGCATACTGTATGCCTTCACATTCAAGAATATGAGAAATCTGTACAATGAGAAATTGTTTTCATATCCCAACAGGATGCCTTTCTTGGAATTTGGCATGAGTTTGAATGATTTTTTCTCCTTGGGTATTAGGGAATACATGGGGCAACAAAAAGGTCTGAGCATGGCAAGGTTTGCAGATCAGCCAGTCCATGTTTTGTACGGGATGGCCATTTTTCTTGTTTTGAGATTTGATAGATAACTGAGTGGCTGTATTTACTGCTTCTGCCCAAAAGGATGCCGCCAACCAAGATTGAAAGAGCAGGCATTGATCCTTCACTACTATGATTGTTTGATTGGCTTGTTCTTGTCAACAACAGGCAAACTCCACAAAAAATAATAAAATAATATAAATAAAATATAAATATAAAATCAATATTTATATAGATACTTTTTATTATTAAAGATTTAGAACCTACATAAGTGAAATCTAGTTAGTTCAAAAAGTTTCTTAAGGTAACTGAAATCTACAATTGGATCAGATTTCATTTTCTAAACAATATATCAGATAACATGAAAAATACATATCACATACAGACTACAATTCATCTAGACGCGACGCGTCGTGTCAATATAAATAGTTGGGATTTATTTTGTTTTCTCTTACTTACATTCAACATTCAAAATTTAAAGTTTATATCTTACAAAATCTAGGATCAGAATATCCTCCCTGCACTCTGAAAATTGCACATAAAATCTGTACCTGTCGATTCTTTACAGTTCTGCCATACCATTTTTTTGGGGTGTATAGGCTGGTGTGACGTTGAGAATTATTCCTTTGGATGTGCAGAACGACTTGAATGCTGTGTTGAAGAATTCACCACCACCGTCGGAGACAAGCATGCGATTTACATGACCTGTTTGCTTCTCAGCCACCAGTTTGAAATCCTTGAACCTTTCCCCCTCGCCGTAGAAAACCGTCCTCCTCATGAACTTCATGACCGAGACGGTGTTTGAATCAGTCTTAACCTCTGAGAATGAAGAATTTTCTCAGGGACCCAAATCATCAATTGATTTGCCTCCATCACGGTCAATAACAAAGGCCATGTGTGGCTCGAATTCAAGAGTACGAATATAAAGAATATAAAGGCGACCAATCCATGAGATGCGAATATAAAGGTGGCCTGGCCGGATTCATCATTGGCATGTAGAAAATGCTTACCGAAATCGATGTCTGCCAACTGGGAGATCCTGAAAACATCCTCAGTTTCTCCATTCTGGCCAAGGTCTCAGAGGACCTATACAACGTGGTTGACAACATAATCATGAACGAGGCAATTTGCGAAAACCCATAAGCAACTCTTACTAAACTGCAAGAGATAGTGGAGGAATCCCAACGAGTCAAGACCACTGGTCCACCCGGGGCCGCAAAAAATTTGGACAAACAAGCCAACGGAGCCTCTGCACTGATGCATGAATCTTCAAAATGAGGAAAGAAGAAGATACGTTCAAAGGGTCCTTACTGTGAACTCGGAAAATACAATGATGCAGCTCCCCATGACGCCGCCCACTGTTGGCAACTTCCCCCTGAACTCAGACCCGCAAATTACTCTAAACAATCAGAAAAGGCAGTAACTCAACTCGCGGAAGGCAACAATGGCGCCGAATCCGAGGTGTTGCTTCTTCTGACTAAATCTGACGTGAAGCCAATGGTGCTTGACTCCGGGGCAACCGACCACATGGTGAACGAACCCTCAATCTTCAAGTGGATCAATACCGTGAACATTTGCGTCCCTGGGGGGACATAGCAACTTCTTAAAAACCACAGTGACCAGATTGGTGGTAATCGTGAATCACTTGGGAAACAAACTGGTCCTTGAAAACTTCCTTCTGGACCGGGACTTGACAGATCCTTGATACCAATCCCCAGATCATTCAACAACAGCTTGAATATCTTGAAGAAGGAAAACAATGATGTACGATTGACGAGGATTTCCATCTGGAAGGACCCGTGGCCAATAATTCGTTAGAACTTGTACCTCCCACTTTTCTGCAATGAACAATCTGTCTACCTGCTACTTGTCAAGCCCAGAATTTCCAGACTGGCACTCTTGGCTTGTTCACCCAAACTTAGTAATAGTATCATCCCGTGATGATGCCTGAATCAGAAGAACGAGATTGTGCCATCTGCGCGGAGTGCAAATTCAAGGCACTCCCGTTTAATACCCATTTCAACGAAGCTAAGGAGGTACTAGAGACTGTCCACATGGACCTGGTTGGCCTGTTTCAAAGCGTTCAACGACCTGATTTATGTAATTATTTTCTAACCCTCATTGACCAACACATCAGATACCGAGTTGTAAAGTTCCTGAAGCACAAATCCGAAACGCTGGAGAGATTCAAGGATTTCAAATGCAGACTGCCACATACGACTGGAGAGGTGGATCCGTAGTTTCTACTAATCTCGTTGCCTTGCCACAACAATCATCCTGACTGTCACACGGGGTCTCAAATTGCAAACTTGCAGACAGTTCTTGGTGCAATCATGTAAAGAACAGGGTGAAATTTTGAATTTTCAGAAACTAATAACTTTGTATTTTAAATTTATGATTTTAGAGAGAAAACAAGATAAATCCCATAAGGGAAAAAAGGAAAAACAGGCTTTTGATAGTCAAGTATTTATAAAAAAAGAAAGCGCGTTGAGACCCAATAGTTCTCTGACGCGTCTACGCGATTGTGTGTTGATCTCGTGTTGCTATGGATTATATGCATATGTTATTTTGTGTATCTGTAACATGTAGAATAATGTAGACTATGTATTTATTGTATGTACTTATATACTTTCTATTTTTGTTTTTATTTTTATTTATTTATTATTTATTTATTTATTTTTTTTTTTTTTTTCTCCATGGTTGTCCTGGTGTTGACAAAATGACCGGCCATGTACCGTAAGTTTGAATTTTTTCAAAATCTAAAGAAGAGTGCGGACGAATTTTTCGGGAGGAAGGACGATACTTTCAGTTCCATGTTCAGTATGCAAATATTCAATGTAGGGATGAATAGTTTCCAAAAACATTCCCCCTTTCACCCAAGTGTCATCGGCCGCCGACCCATTTCGCCATCTGACCAGGTATTCGTGAGACGTTCGATTCCGGGTGGGAGATCGATAGCCAATCAAGGCTTCAATGTCCGTTTCATCCCAAAAACTTTGTCCCAATGAGATAGGTCCCCGAGGTGCATGTGAAACTAGTCGATTCGGGAAACCCTGCGGATCATGAAAAGGGAGTAAAAGGGAAGTATGAAAGACTGGGTGAATTTTTGATAGATCTGCCGGTAGAATTAGACGAAAAATGTCCGGTCCCAATTCCATGTCAATTTTAAAGGGACCGAGTCTTTTAAAATCAAGTTTGCTGGAAGGTCGGGTTGAGTGTATATTGCGTCGTAATAACCATACCCAATCCCCTGCTTTGTAGCCTGGGGACTCCCGTGTGCGTTGATCAAAATACCTCCGTTGCACTTCCTTGGCCTTAGTCAAATTGTCCTGTAAAGATTCTTGGACTCGAAGTATGTCAGTCACAAATCGGTCTGCTGCTGGGACCGAAGACCCCTCCGTGAGGGTGTTGACTCTGGGGTGGAATGCATATTGAGAAAAAAAAGGTGAAAATCCCGTAGATGCTGAAACAGAGTTATTGAAAACCAGCTCAGCTATGGGGAGCAGATTTGCCCAATCATCTTGCCGATCCGAGACAAAATGACGCAAAAAGGTTTCAACCGTCTGATTCACTCGTTCCGTTTGACCGTCTGTGCGAGGGTGCCAAGCTGTTGAAGGGGCCGGAGTGATCCGCATAAGCCGTTGCACCTCCCTCCAAAACTTTGAAACGAACAAGGTCCCTCGATCTGAAACGATTTTATCAGGTAAGCCATGCAGTCGAACAAAACGATCAAAGAAAGAAAATGCAAATTCTTCCGCCTTCCATGTCTCATTTGCAGGAATTAGGTGGGCGCCTTTTGAAAAATGATCGACGATGACTAGGATTGAATCGAATCCTGATGAAACTGGGAGTTTGACAATAAAATCGATCCCTATCATACTCCATGGTCTGTTTGGGATAGATAAGGACGTCATCAATCCTGGTGGTCGTTGATTGGAATGTTTAGCTCGTTGACAAGAGAAACACGACTTAGTGTATTTTATCACGTCTTTCCGAATGCCTGGCCACCTCATTGTCCGAGTGATCAGGTCAAGAGTCTTCAAAGATCCGGGGTGGCCCGATGTCGGCTCATCGTGAAAATCCTTTAATACTCGTGATCGCAACGCCGTCGGGACAAATATCCTATCCTTGAGCCACCATAGACCGTCCCGAAATTCTAAATCATCATCTTCCTCCAAATCTGGAGGATCCTCTTCATATGCTTTAGTTAGTAACGCCTTTAAATCACTAGAAGGGGGGCAAAAAGACAGGTCACTCATTGTAGGACCTGCGTGATCAGCTTCCTGGCTGGATTCCGTAGCAGAGTCCTCCCCAACCACAAGTTGTCCGATGTCGATGCGGGGATCCACCTCATCAGGAGCGGAACCTTGTATACGCCATCCTTCCTTTGATTCAATCAAAAGAAGGCGCTCGGATAGATCGTCATCATTTTCTGGCAAGTAGTCCGGGCGTCGAGTTGGCGGATCCGCTGGATTGAGACGTCCCGCGATGTGCTTTATAACAAAATTGAACGACGTTAGAAATGCTGCCCATCGAGTTTGTCTATCAGAAAGATGTTGGCTAGTGAAAAAGTATTTCAGATTTGCATGATCCGAATATACTACTACCGGTTCCCTGGTGTCGATTAACCAAGCCCTCCATTCGATAAAGGCTTGTACAATGGCGCCGAGCTCTTGATCATGACATTGCCAAGAGATTTCTGTGTCGTTCCATTTTTTCGACAGAAATGACACCGGCCTCATCTTCCCTTCATCATCCAACTGGGACAACACCGCCGATAGGGCATACTTCGAACTATCGACGTGTAAGTATCGCGTCTTGGAGAAATCAAAATGCTGTAAAAATGGGGCCGTGGTGAATTTCTGCTTCAAAGTTTTAAAAGCCGTTGAACACTCAGCTGATTGTAAACCGGATTCCACATCGACTTTTTCTTTTGTGAGAGAGGTTAAAGGAGCTGCTAATGAAGAGAAACTGTTGATAAATTTCCGGTAAAAGTTGAGATAACCAAGAAACTTAGATAATTCTTTGAGATTCCTCGGATAGGGCCAATCAGTAACCGTACTAAGCTTGTCGGGTTCCATCTGTATTCCTTTCGCAGAGATTGAAAAGCCTAGGAAAGTGACCTCATCAGCATAAAAGGAACACTTTTCTGGTGAAGCAAATAAAGAGTGTGACTGTAACCGTTCCAAAACCTGTAAGACATGCCGTTGATGTTCTTCTCGAGTCTTGGAAA
Organism: Puccinia hordei; assembly: GCA_007896445.1. Taxonomy (NCBI): domain Eukaryota; kingdom Fungi; phylum Basidiomycota; class Pucciniomycetes; order Pucciniales; family Pucciniaceae; genus Puccinia; species Puccinia hordei. The sequence goes on from RDRW01000562.1 coordinate 52,469, forward strand.
AAATAAGTATATCGTCAATATAAACGAAACAAGAGATGTTGATGACCTCCCGCAAGACGAATTGAATGAATCTCTGGAAACATGCTGGAGCGTTTGCCAACCCAAAAGGCATTACCAAATATTCGTACAGCCCCCACGGTGTGCGGAACGCGGTCTTCCACTCATGACCTTCAGCCACCCGTAACAAGTTGAAGGCGGCTTTCAGATCGATCTTTGTAAAGTACTTACAACCTTGCAATTGATTCAAAAGCTGCCCTACAATTGGTATAGGGTAGCTGTCCCTGATCGTCATTGCATTAAGACCGCGGTAATCCACACACGGCCGGGGCTTCTTACCTGGAACTCTGACAAAGAAAATCGGGGCTGCTGCACAAGAAGAGGAAACACGAATGAATCCCTTCCTCAAATTTTCATCAATGTATAATTTCAATTGCTGCTGTTCATGGGAAGACAAATTGTACAATCCCCCAAATGGGGGCGAGGCTCCTTCCTTCAGATTTATGGAAATGTCCATGTCTCTATGGGGAGGGAGCTGACAATTTGTCTGCGGAGAAAACACATCAGCGAACTGTTGAAATTCCGTAGGAAGACGAAAAGAAGAGGGAGATGGAGAGATTTTCTGAACAGAGAACACTCCATTACCTTCAGGGTTCCCTCCCAGCGACTCAGATTCAATCACGTAAAGAGGGGTCGTCCCTAGGGTAAATCGATGTCCTCCCTTCAGACTTCCCGACGCTACCCAACCCTGCCTGTTCAACCACGGCAACCCAAAGATCGCATCTACCGAACCGAGCCTAGTGATGCCGAAAGAACTTTGAAGAGTGAAGAACCGAGAGTCGATGGATGAAAGCTGAATCATTCCCACCCAATCTTCGTTCACGATGCCGCCCAAACCTTCTCGTCCGTCAAACCCAACGCACCGTATGGGATTCTTCCGCAAGCGTCGACGAAGCCGGTGTTGCTGAACAAAGCTCTCATTCACAAAATTCGCCATTGCGCCGGTATCTACCAGAACCGTTGCCGGTACCCACACTCCATCCGAAGCTTTGAAAGAAATCGGGACCAAAAAACGACTGCCCGTCGTGCCACCCAACTTCACATGGACTTCGGAGATCGGGACTTCGACCGTGGCGCAGGAAGATTCGTCATAATCCTCATACAATTCATCAAAACCGACAGGTAAGTGAATGGACTCCGTCTGCTCTGCATTGCTTGGACTGGAAAGAGGAGCTGGGGTTATGGGGACCTCAGTATAGGTTAGGGGGGAGGAATGCGAAGGGGGAGCCTGAATTGAAGAGACCACCGCAGAACCTGTGGACTGACGACATCAATCGACAAAGGCTTGACGTCTTTCTTGGGAAATCGGAGGGTTAGGGCAATTCAAGCTTCCGGTATGCACACCGGAAACAATAGGCGACAGGCACCGGAAGCAGAGTTGTCGTGTTCGGCACAGAGCCCGACACGCGTCGATAAGTGAACGATTTGCCGGAAAAGCCCGTGTGGCATCGATCTCCATTGCATCTGGATCCGGAGGGGGACGATGGTACTGCATGTTAGAACGATGTTGAGGCGGGGGTTGTGGGACCAAGCGATTTGAGGATAGAGGAGGATGTGAGGATCCAGCCGCGGATTCCGACGGAAGTAAAGATAAGAGGTCCAGCTGAGCAGCTGCATCCGACGCCAGTTCCATCTGAGTATCCAATGAGGAGCATTGGATCCACTCTCTCGACATTGCATGTCGCACAATCCGGGGGTTAAGACCTGAAACGTACTTCTCAATGCGCGTTTTCTCAACATCCTCAACCAAATATACAAGGGACTTAAATTGAGAATTATACTCCCCAATTGTCAACCCCCGTTGTTTGCATGCTGCCAATGCCCTTTTCGCATTCTCACAGATGAATTTGTCGCCAAAAACCGCGATGAGACCGTCCAGAAAAGAGTGAACCGAAGAAAGAACCGGTAAGATAAACGGCTGGCCGTGCAGATCTTCGTACATATCGACTACCCCTTGGCGACGAGCGTTGTCGATGACAAGAGAATTGTACCAATTTACTGAAGGGGAGATGGCGCGCTTGTGATCTGAAGGGTGGTAGCCGAAGTGTTGAGAAATCCAGACAACCCGCCGAGATTCCGACTGAAAGCCTGTGTTGACCCGAAGAAAGTCCCGCACCGCTCTAAGGAAGGCCAGCAGATGCCCAGAGTCCCCGGAAAACCAGACGTCTTTTAGTTTTGGGGGTTCCGGTCCAACGGTTCGATCAGCGTTTGGTGTAGCCGACTCTTGGGGATAAGCGGTTGGCGGGTGTTGAAAGGGGAAAGGTGTTGGGTGAGTGGGGAGGGGGGCATGAAATGGGTTATGAGAAGTGGGAAGGGGAGGGTGTTGTGGAAAAGATTGGGAAGGAAGGGGATGGGAAAAAATGGAAGGAGTAGGAACCGGACGCGGAGGCGGGAGGTTTTGATGCTGCGGATTTTGGAAAACTTGCAAAGTCTCCATCATCATCATCATACGGTTCATCGAGTCCTTGAGCTGGTCGAATTCTGAACGGGCCACCGGCGTATCTTCCTGCGACAATTGCTGAGAAGCAAGAACGGGTGGTTGGGGTTCTGCGGCCACTTGTGATTGATCTGGATCCTCGGCGGCGGTAGAACGATTAATGCCAAATTGTGGCATGCCGATTCGAGAAGCTGGGTGGATACGTCTGGCCGGTAAAAAGAAGTGAGGGGGAATGGACCGCCTAGTGGTGAAACGAGGGGTGGGAGTCGAGTGGGGAACGGGCGTTTGAAGGATGTCCCAGTGGCGGGGGGGTGGGGAAGAGGAAACAGAGTTTGCAGAGGAATTGATGGAATGAAAACAATCTCCTGTGGATGAGTCAGACAGTTTGACGAAATGTGTAATCAGGGATTTGGTCAAAATGTGTGAAATGATGAGATAAGACGATATAATCCAACAAAGCTTAATCAGGGTTTGTCATGCGGATTTATGTGTGTATGTATATGTGGGATTTATAATGTAAAGAACAGGGTGAAATTTTGAATTTTCAGAAACTAATAACTTTGTATTTTAAATTTATGATTTTAGAGAGAAAACAAGATAAATCCCATAAGGGAAAAAAGGAAAAACAGGCTTTTGATAGTCAAGTATTTATAAAAAAAGAAAGCGCGTTGAGACCCAATAGTTCTCTGACGCGTCTACGCGATTGTGTGTTGATCTCGTGTTGCTATGGATTATATGCATATGTTATTTTGTGTATCTGTAACATGTAGAATAATGTAGACTATGTATTTATTGTATGTACTTATATACTTTCTATTTTGTTTTTATTTTTATTTATTTATTATTTATTTATTTATTTATTTTTTTTTTTCTCCATGGTTGTCCTGGTGTTGACAAATCAGGATGCACTTTTGCACCTGGTGGGAGCGGTGAGAGCTTATTCTCAATTTCTCCCGGTGGGGTTTCATCCTGAGTTATGTACCAGTTCACTCGCATGCCATCCAACTGAATTGTGAATAATTTCGTCTTTTAATTACGCAGACTGCAGGTTAATGAGCTAAGACATTTGAAAATGCACTATTCCGTGTCCAGTCTCCAGCACCGGTGGTATGTATCGGATTTGCCTTTACGCTGAGCGTTGCCCAGGGTGTATGACTTCTCCATAAGAATGAGACTTGCCTCCGGTTCTCTGGGCTGTGCTAATACACGCCCAGTTCAGAGCACCTCTGCCATCGCCACATTCCCCCTCTCTTAATCCTATCACCATGCGCTCTGCCCTGCTGTTACTCTGGGCACTGGCTCCTCGTGGGTGTTCAGCCAGTCTTGCGTGTCTTCTATGATTTATCGACCCAAAGCTGAGACTTCTTCTTGCACAGGCCTAGCCATCCAGAAAGCTCATGGCCCCATACACTCTCTTTCTCGGTGGGCAACACCCGTCTATATAGCGCTTGCAAACTGTAGAGACTCATGATGAATAATTTGGTTTCTCCAGGCGACAAGTGGCCGTTGAGTCTTCGACAACGCAGATCTCGGAAGAGCACATTGCGACCAGTTTTAGCCAAGTAACTAAAACTTACAGCTCCATCCGGTCCTCATTTGTTGAGACCTCTCAAACTCTGTACTCTCAAACTTCATTCGAAGAAGCTAGCACCACATTGACCCAATTCCAATCATCTATTGAGGAGTCCGTCATGGCTATATCGGGAGGTTGCGACTGTGACCTTGCAGGCGTCAGCACTGTTAGTCTTGAACTCACCTCATCATCTACTTTTCGAGGAACTATGACATGCTCATCCATCTCGAGTTTTTTTTAACAGGAAACGATCGAAACCACGATCATTTCCTGGTTCAGTCAGCTGCAATACATGGTACAAACTTGCCAGCAAAGGTTCCCGTCACAAATATCCACGTTTACCCGTAAGCACTCTTCAGCATCTAGTATTATCGGAAGCCCACTCTTCAGGCTTCCTGAAATTCTCATCCGCGTTTGTTATCCAGGGATTTTCAAGAAGATCAGTATCCACTTGCAAGTTGCCCTTGGAGTAGCCTTCGTCTCGGGCTTGGACATTCAGCCCATTGTTACACGCGCTTTCCAGAGAGCCCATATCGAGCAAAGAGTTTTGTCCAGTGTCCAAATTCAAGTCTCCAGCTTCACTCAGATCTCCCAAGCTGTAAAGCAGAGGACGGGTACATTTGCCACCGTCCCTCCACCGGTTGGTCGGCGTTTTCCTGAACGCCTTCAACAAGTTCTCACAACTGCCCGAAAGTCGCCAGCCAGTCACAACGGCACTGTTCCGGTGGATAGTACCCACTCCCGCGTCAATGGGTCGGCTCCTCAGCGGGGTCACAAACGACCCATGCCACCCGCCGATGGCTTACCTGACGGTACTGCTTCCAACTCCACGGTCCCTGTTGATGGTCACGCACGTCCCAGGCCACCCACTGATGGTTTAACTCTCGGTACCACCCCCAACTCGACTTTCCCCATTAATGGCCGCCCTAAACCAGGTCATCATAACCCAGGTCAACCCTCTCCCACCCCAAACCCAGGTCCCACCAGAAACCCAGATCAGCCCCCCCAGGAGACAAAGCCCTACCACACACCAGGTCACAAACCACCGACTCCCCAGCCCATGCCAGGTTTTACAGAACCAACTCCTGTCGGAAAGCCGCCTGTAAATTCTGGTGTTAGCCCATGGAGCGCTGTCAACCCCGGATCACAAGTACCCAGTTACGAGAAGAAACCGCCTCAAGTGGAACCTGTCGGCGCCGGTCGACAGCCTTCAATACCACCACATGTTATCCCGTGGACCGCTCCAAAGCCAGCGCCAGGGGGTAATCTTGGCAGCGGGTTTCCCAGTGGATTCCCAGAAAACCATCAATCGAACGACGGCCATCAGGCACCCGGGAAACCAGGAATCCCAAATACCGGAGGCTCCCCCCATGCGGGAGGCCCGGGGGCCCAACCCGGACATCCTCTCCCATAATTTTCTCCAAACCACGCAATTGACCGGCAGGATTCCCGCTCAGATCGAACTTTCCACACCCCGAGCCCAGGGTCTACCACTCCCCCACCACCGTCAACCGGGTCAGCAAGTCCGAGCAAGTCCGAGCCTCCCCGCACGATCAATTAGACGATAACTTCTCACCTAAGGGTTGCTGAAATCTTCCGCCCTGATTCCTCATGCCCGATTTTATGAAACTCCTTTTGCGTCATTCACCCCTTATGTTTTGCTGTTTGTTCTCTTGCGTTCAATTTCGTTCAATTCTATGTCATTTAGGGGCAAACCTAATTTGGGAAAGCTGAAGATAGAGTACAGTTGTTTATATCGTTTTAATTTGGCGTTTTGTTGGATCTCACCTCTAGGATATGTCATTTTTGCTCTCGCTTTGCAATGATTCTGTCCACCGACCGATTTGCTAGATCAGATTCATTTTCCAATATAGCGGGTCTGTAATAAGGAGTTTATCCCATTCTTATTCTTCTGTGACGCATAGAACTTCGACAGCCATTTGCAAGCCTTGATTCGGTCTGATGTGATTGAGGTTATGGAACTGTACAAGGTGAGAATGAACCTATGGACAGATGAAGATAAGATCTTGTCTCATCCGCTCCTTTTCTTAAACTTTTCTTAAATGAGCCCATCAGTTTTTAATTGGACCCCAAGATCTGGGAGTGTGTATCGTTGCAATAAAATTTGTTTTGGCCGCAAGATCGGTTAAGTATTATACTTGTTGGGTCACTGTTGCAATAAAACATCTGCACGAGAATATAGCCCATGGCGCGGGGGGGGGGGGGGGGCAATCTTCTTGCTGACTATCAAGGCGCACTTCGGTACACCATCTTTGGAGAACTGTTTGCATGTGTAGAACGTCACACAATTGCACACGAAGCGACAGTTGTCTCAAGGAATAGGGAGGTTCGCATGGGGGTGTTGCTCTCTGATGCGAGGGTGAGACCATGTTTACTGATGGTTACACTTAGCCTGGCACACACCTGAATTTTAACAAATAGCGAGCAAGAATGGCAAAGCAGCTCAGCTTGAGAGGTTTGGCCGCCTGCCCAGGCTTTTGAGTGGGCCGCGCTGGAGTTACTACTTGTGAGACAGACGCTTGGGCAAGTTATGGTAAACATTAAGAAACAAAAATCGATAGAACATCATTGCCAAACAAAAAGCAACAAATAAAGAACAACGGAGCGAGTCGACAAGATCAATCGAAAAGTTCTATGCGAGCGGGCTCAAGTTCCAAGCGGTTTATGTTGCGATATGAGATCTGAAAGGTTCTTAATTTTTCCTGAATGTGTTTATTCTCAGCAACGCCTTGACCATCTGAGCGTGTTCTGGGCTGATGATTGCGACTATCTTCTTGGTCAGTCAACGTCGCACTAGTGTTTTTATTTATCCATCTGTCGATATAGATATGAATGAGGCATAACAATTAAGTTCAAAGGGACACAGAAGACGGGCGTAAGCATATATGAAATAATAGAAAGACTTACTGTTGACAGATGATCATTGGGATTAACTTTCGTAAAGAGATCGCACCGAACCCCATGGAGGAACCGTTCGATAAGCGGAAACTACCAGTAGTGATAAGTCCAATGAATTCTGTCTGGTCGTTTTTTTTACAACTCTTGGGTGGATTTTCCTAGACAGATGAAGGCTCGCAAGGTTTTCGAGTCACAAAGAAGAGACCAAGTGAGCAAATATTGCTCAAAAGATCGAAGTGAGAACAAACCTGCATCAAAACTCCTACATGTTTGTTTCGATTCCAATACAACCTTGCAAGTGGTTGTAACACTCCCGCCCTACCATTATTGCCGCTGGGAAGCATTTTGACTCTTACAAGTCCGCAGTCCAGTTGATTTTTCTTGGAGTTGTCTTCGGCCTGATCCCACTCCAAATCGGCCTTGAGCTTCTTGATAATCCCGTCGGTCAATTGAAACGCAGCCCCACACACGGTTTCCAAAGTTTGCTTGTCCCGTGTCGAATCCGCCAGTTTTTGCACGTTGTCAACAATTACGCCGACTAGTGGTCCGACCAAGAGCCACGGCTGAAGTGAACTATTCTGAGCAATCTCATCTCCCATTGCTTTTTCTATGACCTCACCTCGCATGTTCCTCTGAATTCCGCTCTGACCAATCACAACATCCCAATCTGGGACAAAGGGATCGCCGCCCCCACCACCCTTGGATTCCATCAATTTAAAATTCACCCTCTTAGCTGGTGGTTTACTGCCCCAATATCTCGCCTCTTCTGAGCCATGTTGATCGGCTAGCTCAGCAGCGGGAAGCAAGGTCGGGTAATCTCTTGGGAAACTTGGTTTACCGGACTCGAAATCGATTTGGGCTCTTTGATCTAGGCAAACTAATCGAGCAGATGAAAATATGAAGGAATGAAAAAATGCCTTCGTCCAATCGTTCGGAAGAATCATCCTCCAACCATCACCAATTCGTACTAGCAACATCGAGATTCGGTCGTCTTCATCTGTCACGTCTAGTACACTACCTGGAACGTCCAACTGGACGAAATCAATTGCCAAATCAGGAAATCATTTATGGTCTCAGCAATCCTTTGCAGAGGATCGCGGCTTTTGAGGAGATAGTAAATATGTGGATCGACTCACGTCGGCTCTTCTTCGGTCGAGATCCGATTTTTTGAACTTTATTCGTTTTTTTCTTTGCGATCGATCCCAAAATCTCTCACACTTGGCAAGCCGAATAAGCGGTTGAATTACTTTTTCCTGTAGCGGGTATAATTGGTCCGGTTTTTTCTTCTTCTTGGGTGGAAACCTTTGGAAATTGAAACAAGTGCCAGATCAGTAAGTGCCGTTAGGCGCAATGAATGAAACCTGTCGATCATCTCCAAAGTCAACATTACGAAACTTTAGTCGTGGATCATCCACTGTAAGTCCGGCAATCATCCCCATTGGAACCACATTAGGCTTAAGCCCTGCGTCCAGCCAACTTTTAACCTGGGAAAAACAATTTGAACTTCCAAGACAGGACCTCGAAACTGAGGTTAAAGCGGTCTGACCTCGCGTTTTTCGGCTTCTTGAATACCAGTCAAAACTCGCCCCATCATCTCCAAACACCGGGGTCCCCCCAACTCAAGACAACCTAATTCAGAGAGTTCTTCGACTGCCACTTTCCCCTCAGAGGCCAGGGCGATTGCCTCGGTAACTGGAGTTTTGATAGATGGATGGATCTGAAGTAGGACGGTACGTTGGGTGGAAGGGCCAGAAGAAGGGTTGGGATCAGATGGCTGAGTGTTGGATTCATCAAGTGAAGGGGTTAGAAATGGGTCCTTAAGCAACGATGCCGAGTCAGCCCCTGAACGCCATAGTAAAGTCGCGGGACCGATCAGAGAATATGGCCAGCCTTGAGTCGAATATAAATTGATTTCGGCAGCCCGATGACCCGGACTAAACCTGTAGTAAAAACACGATCGGACCACATTTAAGAGTTCAATTCCAAAAGAGTACTTTGATCCGCTAATGTGGTAAAAGACCTCAGTGAGCAAGGATCGACCCCGGTCGGATCACAAATTTTTCTCAATGTCTGCTTGATTATGTCTTCTTCGGCTATCAAGTGTAAATGGGTGTAATACGATAGATCGTGCAATGTAAATCCATGCTTAGCTGCCCGGTAGGTGGATCGAAAACATTTCTCAGTTGGAGTCTTGGCCTAGAAATTTGAAGTGCGAAGGGGCTGGTATTAGATCTCAGATCCTCGCATTGTATGGTGTGAAAAGTGAACCTGTCTTTCGAAATCTAGAATATGTTTAAAAATCTACTAACCAATCTGTAACCCCAAAGATCAGTCATCTTGGTCCGCTTCGCGTGCCATATGTGAGTCTTCAGCCATTTCTTCTTAACTGGGCGATCCAGGCGGCCCCGAGTGAAAGGGAGGAAGTAAGATTACGATACACAACACCTTACGAGATTATATCTTTCCTATAAGACTCGCCTTGTCGCTGCAGTAACGTTTTGGTCCTATCACAATTTTTATGCTCTTTCAAGCTTAATTTACGTTTAACGGATTTGGACAAGACTTTAGGTTTATCATTTTTCATCTACCAAAGGATTCATGTAAGCAATGGAAGCATGATTAGTAAGTGAAACGAGCAAAGAAAAGTGATTAAACGGATTGCTTACCTCGAAACGGGCTTTTGGTCTTAGTTTGGTGGGTACTCTTCTAACAAAATGACTGGCTGCTCGTCTCCTCAGGTGTCTTGGCAAAGTTTGAAAAGACCTTTTGCCCGAGGCATCTCTTGATAACAGTTATACAAAGTCAGGAATGAAGGCAATCAACTAACTAAGTTTGGGTTGTAAATGCTCTTACCGAGCTAGCTTCATAGACCGCTCCATGGAACCAATTTCGAATGATCGAGACTGAGTAACGAAACCAGAGATCTATCAGTTCTTCATTTGAATCACACCATACTCAAACCCGGTTGCGATGAAAACTCGAAAGTAGATAATCTTTTTGAAAGGAAATTTACGCTAATAAATTTTTCAACGTCCAAGAAGTTTGGTAACTTTGAATTCTGCTAGATAATCGGAAAAAAGTAATCATCAGAGCTAGAAGGTCATGAAATTTATGATTTGTCTTAGGGAGATGAAAATTGACGAACCGCATCAACCTTTTCCGTGTGGATGACTCGTGCGTGCTTTATCTTGGCTCTCTTTCGGGCATGATGGTTTAGATCGTTGGTAGAACCGGAGTTGTTTCTTTTGCGATTCGAGGGGTTTTCCATGGTTTGTATGGATAAATACTTAGTGTCTGGGTCTGAGGAGTCACATTTCGCCGCTTTAGACTTCAGCTCCCACGTGGTTTTCGGGGGCTTTACATTCACAACCTCGGTCGGTTATCCAGGCACCTCATCAATCCAACGGCACCAACTCGGCAAATTTCGCCATCAAGCACGAATAGCAAGAAGCCTTCCATCCCACAAGATGTCTCGCTTGATCGGAAGACTGCCCCATCCATTTTTTATGACCTCCAAACGTCCCTTCTCCTCCACTCTGCTCAATAGGGATCAGCCCAATCTCCAGATTGTGACCCCACCGTCAATCAAATACAACCGTCCGATTGGTGGTATCAGGGCTGGGTTAGTTATTCAAGCTGACCCGCTTTGCGATTAATTTAATGACTGATCGGTTCCATTACAATCCATTCAAATCCCAGAATCTTAGGATTCTTGACTGGTCTCACCGTTACTGGAAGCTACGCTTATCTTCGTAAGATTCTCTACTTTTCTTTCCATTCAAAAATAAGACAGCAACCGATCAATAAATACGTGCTTTAATTCGTAGATCTATTTGAAGAATACCAAAACGCTTGTAACATCCTTTTATTATCGGTTGAGGAGCTAAAGGCATCAACCCTGAAAGTGAGTACTACTCCTGTCAACTTTCTGATTTCTCTTCTATTCATTCATGTTTATGCTGTGGTGAAAACAATGAATGGATGACCCATATGTGAAGAGGCATAAACATGTCCAAATTTGCAAATCTCAATCATGGCTTAAAAGATGGCTTACTGATCTTTCTAGGGTAAATGATATCTGTAGATAACCAATCAAGTCAAACGAATCGAGCAGGTTGAGAAAGATTTGAATCGGATCCAATCAACCACTGTTACAGAAGACCAGATTAAAAAAACCAAATCCGAGTTGAAAAAATTAATTGTGGGTATCCCTTTTGTCACGCCGGAGAAACGCAAAACCCAGTTGATTCATGCATTATCTAGGCTTTAACCTTTTGATGATTTTCTTTTCGGGGCTCATGAGCTAACAAGTTTTATCTGTAAATTTATTTTTTGTCTTCGTTCTTAGGATCTGGTCCAAATTGAACAACTTGAATTAAAATCTAATATCACAAATTTAGAAACCGATTTGATTTCCGGAAAATCGACATCCATGAACGCGGGGAGAATGTGTTAGGATGTGTATACATACCAGTTTACTTTTTGTGTCTAGATATTAGATTTGTTGAATACGTTATCATCAAATAAAACTAAGCGAGGCCGAAAAAGTGCCTGACTCCTATTTCCTATAGACAGAACTAAAATTTATGGGCGCCTACGTCGTCACGCTAAACGGGACGTGGGCCTGTCCACACTTGAATCACTTGGCAATCGCGGGAGTAACGGATGAACTAGTGAATTCACAGTACAGCATTCAAAAATATTTAGCGGGGCGAGAGAGCCCAAAAAGGAGCCAATAAATTACCAGAGCGGCAGAAGGAAGAAATGGTGAACAAGTTGTGGTATAATGTGAAGCAGCAGTAGATGTTGAACCAAATGAATAAAAAATACAGCTCTAGTTTCTGTTTGATGGAGTAGGAGAATGTAGGGTGTAGATTAGAAAAGGTAAGGTTATCCCAGTTGAGTAAATATCTTGATGCCCCTTCAACGGGGCTTAAATGCAAGTCCTTTTGCTGGGACTGCCAGTATAACAACTTTTTTCTTTATGATTCTGCAAAATCCTTGGTGCTTTGGCACAGATATTAGCAACTCACCCAAAGTTCTACATCACATTTAATTTCATTGGGGTACTGGCAATCAGCAGAGCTAGACAACTCTGTTCATGGGCCATGCTGGCCATGAAGAGAGTGTAGATGTTTGGCCAAAGGATTTTTATCAATTACGACCATCCACAGTAAGTTCAGCCGGAGGCAGCCCACAAAACATTTGTCTCCCCAAGCAGTTTCTTATTTTGCGGACCACTAATACATCATTTTTTGTGATATGTTTGGGAGACCAATCTCATATAGGCTACCTCCAGTTGACCTTACTGTGAGGGGTTGTTACCCACACAACCCTTTTTGAAGTGATTTCCCTCTGCTAATTGCCAGTACCATCTCTTGAGAGAGTTCAGATTTCCTGATGGCTGGTGTGTTTCATCAGGGTGTACATGCATAGCCCTCTATTAATAGCTAGTGTCAGCTATGGGAAGAGGAATGCATGGTTGCAAATAAAAATAAGAAAGAAAAGGGCCCCCAGGCCCAATGTTGATGTCTTTAGCTGGTACTGGGCCAAAGCCAAGGAAGATTGGGCATGAGGTACAGCTGAAGAGCAGCTGGGACCAAGCCACTGATGGGGAGAATATTGGGTTACTGGGGGAGAAGCATTGGTATTGGTACCAAAGCTTAATCCTGTCACTTGTCAGAAAGTGGCTCTTTTTTTCCTGGTTTAAGAGTGAGCAGGATATGTATCATTTTTCAATGAGAGTCACTGTGCCATGTTTGCCCCACTGCCAGCATAAGTGCATCAGATACCAGCCACATCTGGCACTACATCAGTTAAAAAAATTGATATTTTATCAGAAAAAGCTAGTATTAGGGGGTATTGAATGTAGCCAAATCCACTTTCAAAATCAGGAAATTATCCAAAGTATTTTTTTAAAAAAAATGTGAATTTTCTCCTACCAGTTGATTAAATAATGGTGGGTTTTTTCATTATTATATCTAACAAAGCTGATAGTAAATTCACCTGAAATTATTTCATCTATATCATAAAAGATATTGCATCTACTCAACTTATTCAAGATGAAAATCACTGACTTCATATTGGATTTTTAAATTGGACATAAAATTTGGCCCATGGGCATTTTTATTGGATGTAAAATACTAATATAAAGTCAGTCATGATGATATGAGATAGGTTGAGCTGAAGTAATATCCCTTATGGTAGACATAATATCATTTGAGGTAGATATAATATCAGTTTTGGTAGATACAATACCAGTTTTTTCTGATATGATATCAGATTTATTGGGCTGATATAATTCCAGAGTTAGGAACCTGATACAATCAATTTTGCGGTGCCCTTCCCCAACATGTAATTATATTATAAAATATTGGGCTTTGATGAAACTTCTGCCTGGAAATAACCCTCTTTTTTCCCCTCAAACATATGACATTAATTAATTAACCTCTGTCAATCTAGCCCCTTTTTCCCAGGCTGCATTTGTATGTGTTTTGAGAGATGTTCAAATTTCAATCTGAGTTGCAGATTAGATTGAGGAAGGGATGTAGTTAGAAGAAAGTTTTTGGGGCAAACAAGAGATTTAAAGGTTCTCACTGGATGCAGCTCAAGATTATGGTGCAGAGAACAAAGGTGAAGAACTGATGTTTTGTCATTAATTGGACTAGGATATTTTTTTATAGACTCAATAAAAGTGGGTCAAGTTGCAGTAAAAGATATAAGGAATAAGATAGATCAATGTCTACAAGAGTGTGATGAGTTATTGAACAAAATATGTATAATCAATAATAAGTTCTCAGTCCAATCTAATCATGTTTATTTTTTATTCATTAACAAAAGGTCTTTTGGGGATGAGGAAAGAGAATTCCAAAAAGAGAAATACTAGTGCTAACCAATGAATTACTTTCAAGAAGGCTTTGGGAATGGTTCAAGAATAATTTCTTCTGTTTCAGAAAAGCTCAGGAAGCGTTGAAAGTTTTTTCTTGTTGATGTGGTGTTCAAAATTTATTTTTTAAGCACCCTTTTACGCAAATTCCACAGATTTACCAAGTTCTGACAGGTGTTTGAAGTAAAGAGAACCCTCAAAGTTCATCCATTAAGATTTCAGGTGTTTAAATCCTCATAAGATTACATGTGGAATGTGGTTTGGAAATTGATTTTGGACACCCAAAAGCTACCAAGGTACACACTCTTGTTGCTTGTTATGGTCTGATCTGTGGAGAGGAAGGCTCTGGGGTTCTGGGGTTTCTGGGGTTTCGGGATCCTATAATGTAGATTGCAGGATGAGGAAGAGATGTGGATCCTCGTCCTGACAGACTATATAGTGGTCTGTCTGTGACATGTACGTGATAGACTATCTACATGTGGTGCGGGCTTTGGTGCGGGCAGGCCCGCAATACGGCTCATGACATTATCCCCCTTTTAATGCTAAATCCTCCACTCATTTGCCAATCAAGAAAAAAGAAAAAAATTCCACCTCTTATCAATTTTGTCCCTCACTTCCTTCTCCGCCTCCGCCGATGAGTAGTTGCCGCATTCAGAAATCTTGAATTAAATCCCGCTACCAGTTCCTCGCAATTCTTCAAGTTTTCTGCTGGTTCCCATGAGTTGTCTTCTGTTCCAAATCCCTTCCAGCTGACCAGGTATTGGGTCTTCCCGCGTCGTCTTCTACAGTCCAGTACCTCTTTGACTTCCCACTCATCCCCGCCGTCCGCTGTAATTGGTTCCGGGTCTTCCCTCCGTCGTTCCGCAATTTCATCGGGTCTGTGTTTGCGGAGTATTGATACGTGAAATACGGGGTGTACCCCCCGCATGGATATAGGGAGTGTTAGCTTATACACGGATCTTGAGATTCTTTTACAGATAGAGAAAGGTCCCAGCCATCTATGTTCCAGTTTTGGGCTGGGGCGGGTCGTTGAAATGTTGCGTCCGTCTAGCCATACTTCGTCCCCTACGTCCCATTCCGGTGTTTCCCTTGTTTTCTTGTCAAATTGGCCTTTCATTGTTTCTTGCGCCTCTTCTAAGCAATGCTTGAGTTCTCCTTGGACCTCTGCAAGTTTGCGGAGTCGTTCCTCTACTGCGGGGATGCATTGTTCTGTTGAGGGGGTTCCGCTATATGCCGGGTTGAATCCATAGTTGGCTTTGAACGGGGAAACTCCTGTTGATGTGTGGTCGTTGTTGTTGTAAGCAAATTCGGCCATTGGGAGGAGTGGGGCCCAATTGTTCTGTTGGTAGCAAACAAAGTGCCGCAGGTATTGCTCGACTGCTTTGTTGGCGATTTTGGATTGTCCATCTGTCCTTGGGTGGTACGCTGTGGATGGCTGTAGTCTAATCCCCATGCGGGAGCTCAATTCACGTGTGATTTGGGAGATAAAATACTTCCCTGGTCTGAGACAATTGTCTTGGGGGTTCCATGGAGTTTCCATACGTGTTCTGCCATCAGTTCCGCTAGTTGCTCCGCGTTCATGGTTTTCTTGCATGGGATGAAGTGGGCCATCTTGGTCAGTCGGTCTACTACTTTTAGTATGCTATCACTCAAGCGGGATTCAGGGAGATCAGTGATCAAATCATAGCTAATGTCTGTCCATGGGCCTGCGGGGATCGGGAGGGGTTCTAATGTTCCTAACGGCCGTCGAGTGCTAGATTTGACTCTTTGGCATGAATCACAGCCGTCTACGTACTGGTTGACAAATCTCTTCATTCCATTCCACACAAAACTTCTCCGTACTAATGCCAACGTGCGGGATCTGCCTGGGTGGCCTGCGGACTTTGTGTCGTGACGACTTTTGAGGATCATCGTCTGCAATGCCGAGTCCGCTGGTACCACTATCCGTCCCTTGTCATAGAGTACCCCGTCGGCTTCCGCATACCTGTTGTGGTCCCCTGTCGGTTTCTGTAACAGCTTAATCCAGTCAGCCAATTTTGGGTCATGTGGGGTCAGTTCTCTAATCCTGGCAATGATTTCGGCATCAGACAACGCTAGGTCGTCCGTTCCCGCATCTTCCAAATCAGTCCCCATCACGTCCACCTCAAACCAATGTTCCCCGTCATCCATTTGAATTGATTCGTCCAGAAACCAGCTGTCCAATTCCGCACATTCCGCAAGCTCTTCAAACGTCCGCTCTGTGATGTTACCTGGCTTCAAAAGCTGACCAAAGGTCAGCATTTCTCCCGGTGCTGGGGCGAGGTCCGGTCTGCGGGATAGGGCGTTGGGTTTTGTCGATTGGCGTCCTGGTCGGAATATGATCTCGAAGTCAAAACATCCCATGGTCTCCGCCCATCGTGCCTGTCTTCTCGTGAGCTGCTTGGTTGTCATGAAGCTTTCCAAATTACGGTGATTGGTGTATACAATTGCCGTCAAGCGGTGTGGGTTCCCCTCCAGGTATTGCCGCCACTCTTTGAAGGCAGCCACAATAGCCAGTAACTCTTTGTCAAAGATCTCATAGTTGTGTTCCGCCTGTACAAGGGATTGGGACAGGTAAGCTACTGGGTGAAGTTCTTGGTCCTTGGTGCAAACCTGGGACAGTACCGCGCCAAGTGCAAAATCGGAGCAATCACATTTGAGGACAAACGGTTTGTACGGGTCCGCAATTTTCAGGATTGGAGCGGATGTGAAGGCGGTTTTGAGGGATTCAAACGCGGAGTTGCACTTGACGTCCCACACAAAGGGGGTTTCTACTCTTGTCAGGTTGTGGAGCGGTCTGGTCTTTCCTGAGAAATGGTCGATGAACCGGCGGTAGAAATTAGCAAATCCAATGAATCGTTGAAGTTCGGTGACATTCTTTGGTGCTGGCCAGTCGGTTACTGCTTGCACCTTTGCGGGGTCCATTCTGATCCGGTTGCATGAGATCAATAATCCTAGGTATTCTACTTCCGGCCTTGAAAATTCACACTTTTTGGGTTTCAGCCACAATTGGTGCTTGCTCAATGTGTCCAGTATACTGCCCACCGCTTCCGCATGGTCCGACCCTTTCCGCGTGTAGATCATGATGTCATCTAGGTATGCAGCGGTGTCTTTCCCAATCCGTCCAAGGAGGATGTCTTGCATGAAGTATTGGAAGTATCCTGGCGCTCCCGTGGGACTGAGGGGCATGGTAAGCGGGGCAAATTGTCCTGCCCTGCAGATGAAAGCCAGCTTATCTTCGTCGCCTTCCGCAACTCTGAGGTTTCCATATGCGTTGCGGAGGTTGAGCTTCGTGAATGTGTCCGCATCCAAAAGGCTGTCAACTAAGTCCATTGTCAGTGGGAGCGGTGTGGTGATCCATTCCACTTCATTACCATATTTTCAATAGCTAATTAATCACTTATAAATCCTAAACCATACATATATTCACTATTATTATTTCATAATCAGGTTCTACATCCCATTTTTACCCTAGTCACCCACTACAACTACCCCCAAACTCCTCATAGTTCAAGAGTTACAGGCAAACTCAGAATAATACAAGCAAATTATAGTATAAAGCAAGGTATAGAATACAATAAGTACATATTATAATTAGATATATTTTCACAACCAAAATACATAATAAATATTACACATTATATACTACATAACATATTACATCATATACATAAACTCTACCTTTCCACTACTCATCTGTCACTGTCATGACCATTTCATATGTGTCACTGTCTATTCTACTTCATCTGTCATATTTTCCTTTCCCACCAGCTACATGTCATAGCCTGGTTGTTTCCTTTCTCTAGCCTGATGGCTCATCTTCTCTCTCAGATATATAAGGACACCTGTTCCTCCCTCTTGTTCCCTGATGGACCCCTGACTTACTAAATATACCCCCAACATATACCAGCATTACAGATCCCATAAACTAGTATACATACATAGTAGAAGTCACCATCAACCTATAAATATATCAATATAAATATCAGTTTAGATTCAACATAAGAAGATTGCCCCTCTCTCTTTCTTGACCCACCTTGACTCCAAAGCTACAAACCCTTGCCTCTTATTATACTTATATTACATATACTTTATACATCTCATCCCCCCTTATCCATCCCTCTCACCTGGTGTGTGTGGTAAACAAGCACATTAGTATTAGTCTTCTAAGAGTAGATATAAATTAGCCACACCTTTTATTTTATTCTTAGTGTTACACTCATCCCCTTTAGCATTAGTCAGGAAGGCAGCTCTTATATCAGCACCTTTGTCATAACCTACATTAGTACTAGTGTAGTTACACATATCCCTTCCAAGCTCTATTCTGTCCCTTGAGTAGTTCCACAGCGGGTACTTGTTCTTCACCGTTACTGCGTTGAGTCTCCTGTAGTCAAAACAGGGTTGCAGGTTTCCGTCCTTCTTTCCAGTGAATAGTACCGGTGCCGCCCACGGGGATGTGGTCCGTTGAATGGTCCCGCTCGTCAGTCCTTCGGCAATCATAATATCAAGTGCCTGGTTCTCTGCTGGGGATAGCGGGATGATTCTTCCGGCCTGTGGGGTGGCTCCTGGGATCAGATCTACGCAGAAGTCATACTTTCTTCGCGGGGGAAGTCTCATGGCGCTTGATTTCCGGAACATGTCAAGGTGTTGGTGGTAGCACCGCGGTACTAATTCTTCCGTAGTCCGCTCCGCAGTCGTGGCTTTCCCTTTTGCTGCCAATCGGGCCGATGTCGACCACAATGTTTTGGCCGTGCTGATCACTGCAGGGGTATGTCCTAGGGGGGAAAGAGGCTTGCCAGCTGTTTTGGGATTCAAATGCGGGGGAGATCTATCAGACTCACATTGCGGGGGTGTTATTGTGCTAAAAGCACACACCCCCTCGTCACTAATCCTAGCTTTCCCCATGGGCCTGTAGACCGTATGCGGGGATGTTGGCGGAGAGGACGATACTGCCTTGGCAGTAGCAATAATTTCATCGGGTACCTGGTCAGAGTGTCGAGTCTTGGGGTTCTTGGTGGGGCTTGCCAATCTATCTACAAGGCGTACAAGCTTGCCAGCTGTCTTGGGCGGTAAAGTATGGGGTGGGGGGTTGTCAAACTCACATTGCGGGGGCGTTATTGTGCTGCAAGCACACACCCCCTCGTCACTAATCCTAGCTTTCCCCATGGGCCTTTCGACCTTCTGCGGGGATGTTGGCGGGTAGGACGATACTGCTGCCGCAGTAGCACAAGTTTGATTGGATACGGTTTCATCGGGTACGTGGTTGGGGTGTTGGGTTTTGGGATTCCAGGTGGGGTTCTGGGGTCTATCTACAGGGTGTACAAGCTTGCCAGCCGTTTCGGGAATGATGTGGGGGATAGGGATATCGAACTCACATTGCGGGGGCGTTATTGTGTTCAAAACACACACCCCCTTGTCAATCTTCCTAGCTTTCCCCGACTCGCCGGTTGGGGTGTTTTTCGGAATAGACGAAACCGCCGAAGCGGCCGCAATGTCCGGGGTCCATAGGGTACGGTTTGTCCAATTGATTTGGTGTCCATATCGGCGGATCCAGGGCATCCCTAGGATCCCATCATACGAGTCTTTCAGCCGTGTAATGATGAATTGGGACGGGCGGGGTTCGTCGTTCAACCTTAGGTCTATCTCATGGGTTGCTCTGCTTGCGGACCCGTCAAATCCGAAGACAGTTTGCCCCGAGGCCGAAGCGGCCTCAAGGAGTCCCCATCGGGATGCATACGATTCACTCAGAACGTCGTGGGTTGCTCCGGAGTCTATGAGGAAGGATAGGGGGGGATAGGGGCTTTGGGGTGTGGCTCTGGGAGTTGTGATGGTGCATGAAAGGAAACATCGGGGATCAATTTCATTTACATGTAATGTCTGACTAGCACCAATACTGCATGACAACTCCGCTATGCTTGGGAAGGGCACAACCTTCATTCCCGAGCGTCTCCATTTTTTGACTTATCGGCCCGTCCCTTGTTCACCTTGTCCGCCTGTCCCTCCGTTTTAAGCGCCGCCAATCCATCGGCTAGCTGTCGGATCTGGTCCTCGAGTGCGGAGACTGAGGCAGGTGTCCGTCCTTTCCCTTTCTTGTTTGGACACTCCCAAGAGATATGTCCTCGCGTCCTGCAGCGGAAGCAAAGTCCTTCCTGCATCATGCGGGCCTTCTTGTCCTCGGACAGGCGGCCGCTGATCGCAGATGTGTCCATGGCGTTGGGATCTGGCTGAGTCTTCGCAAATCCAGTGGTCGTTTCCGCCCCGTGCATCTCCGAATCAAGCTCCATGGCTAGACCCGCTGCCTCATTGACAGTGGTGAAAGTGGTGCGGGCAAGTACTAGTGCCGTCCGAATGTCCCGTTTTAAGCCCTGCCGGTATTGGCTGATGAGGGTCGGGACTTCCCATCCGGTGGCAGTAGCGTGGGTGAGGAATGTGTGGGTGTAGTCGGCCACTGTCCTTGTATGGCGTAGTGCTCGTAGCGCCCGTTCCGCCTTTCCTTTCTTTTCGGAGTCAAAATACATCGTTCCAAAATCCTTCGTCCACCCGTTGTACGAGAAGTCCGCCCCTTCCGTGACTAGGTCGATGTACGAGGCGGACCACACGGCGGCGGGTCCGGTAAGGTAGGACGCGGCGAATAACAGCTTTGTCCTGTCGTCAGGGAACATGGCGCTATTGACCAATGTATAAATCGCCACTTGGCGGGCGAAAGTTTCTGCCTTCGTCCCGCGTTCACCATCAAACTTGTCGGGACATGCGATCTTTGGTCCACAGGTTGGGGTGGAACCGGTTGGTCGGGATGGTTGGTCCCGTTGTGCTTCGGCCGCTCTTCGGCGGGATCGTTCATTCTCCCTTGCTTGAGTCATCTCCTCAAGCTGTCGTCGGAGTTGCTCTACTTCGTCCATCTTTTGGGTGCGGGTGGAGTTGGGATTGTTCGGGTTGTCTGTCTGGTTTTGTTCAGGTGTCTGGGTGTTGGTTTCTTGCCTTTGTCTCCGTAGTGTTAGATCCTGCAATATGTTATGGTCTGATCTGTGGAGAGGAAGGCTCTGGGGTTCTGGGGTTTCTGGGGTTTCGGGATCCTATAATGTAGATTGCAGGATGAGGAAGAGATGTGGATCCTCGTCCTGACAGACTATATAGTGGTCTGTCTGTGACATGTACGTGATAGACTATCTACATGTGGTGCGGGCTTTGGTGCGGGCAGGCCCGCAATACGGCTCATGAAATTGCTTTTGCACAGGATATATGGATTTACAGGTGCAGGAAAATTCAGGACCTAAGCAGTGCAGTTTTTGGTGAAGAAATGAAATTTTTAAGCTGTCCAGCCTTTCATGGAAATACAGCAATTCAGCACATAAATACAATGAGCAGCCATGGAGTTGTTAAGTCCTTTTGGCATAAAAGTGCTCCCAGATGAGACATGCCAGATAGATGAGACACGGCCAGGTAGGTTTTGGCAATGTGTGGTTGTTGAAGTGTCAAACTAGGCACTGCTTGATACACATTGCTCACACATCCATGTGAGACTTCATACCAGCATTGGAGGCAATACATCATCATCACCATCACACAAGCATACATATCAAATGTATTCAACATTAGGCAATGCATACTTAGCTCAATGGTTAGAGAATCACTCATGAATGCTGAGGTTGTGGGTTCAAGTCCCACAGTACACAACCTTTCTTTTCACTTGTTCAATAGTGGTAGCTTTCCAGTGTTGTGAACAAAAATACATGAAACTTTGGCAGCCATGATGCTATATCATGTTGAGTAATTACGTAATGTGATACACATCACTCCAAAATTTGACTTTCCTTGTTATTACTGGCGCGTTTGGCCACCAGTCATATGATATGTATGTGAGATGCTTCCATTCAACCAAAGCTGATCAGCTTTGTGTTGCTGAACCTCATCAACAATCAGAGATTTCTTGCTGTTGATGAGGTTGTAGCGCACAGTCTCATTGAACAATAGGCATTCTTTCTGGTCACAGTCTTGTTGAATGAAAACAATTTGCCTTGATCAACAAGGTTGTGCTTTCTCAGCCAGGAGAAATTCATCCCAATTGTTGATGAGACCATAGATTTTTGAACTTGTCATCATTTTAAAGTGAGATGTTGGGCTGCAATGCTACAAATGCGTGGTGGGGGTGTGTTGGGTGAGGGTGCCGATATGACTCCATATATACCCCAGGACTAGATGGGGAATGGCTGGGATGATGAGGAGTGATGAGGAAAGTCGTGATGACCCTCATAACTCTCCAAATCTGCCAAACGCGCGGGTGATACATATGGGCTTTGGAGAGGCCCGGTTATACAAAAGCGGTGGTTATCACATAACATCACTGCTGCCAAACAGAGCCTTAATAAGTATTGTTGCGCAGGCCGGCCATCGGTCGGTGCCTCTTGCTTTCGAGGGCTTGGCCCGCTTCATTTTCATGCAGGTTCAATTCCAGGCCCTCGTATGTTCGTGGCGATGATTTGAGGCACGCCGACCTCGCGAGAGCTTGCAAAGCACAAGTGTTTGATCGGATTAGGTTCATATATGTACATACAAGGACTGGAACGTCTCCACAAAATCTTAAGACATTTCTGTCGGACGTTCCCAATCTGACACGCCTTGGTCTGGTTTCATGCTTCACCGGAAGGAGCGAGCGGAATGACCAATTTCCTATAAATATGGCAGGGTTGACTGCATGCTCCAATCCAAGCAAAAAATTCGAGTCTATCACAAAGTTAGCATTAGCAGCATTATCACTCATTATCATCCGACAGGTACTACTGGCTTTGAAATGGTTTCTCAACTCTTAAAATTATTTATTATTAGCCTCCCAGCCTTAGCTACGAGCCAGGCGCCACCAAATAAGCTCTCCGTGTCTATCTCATCCACATCCTCTTCTTCTGAATCGCACAATAACACTACGAGTAGCCAAGTACAATTCACGACAGACATCCCCACTGGGAGTAACTCTATCCCGTCTATAAATGGTATTAACACCAACTACAATCCCACAACTCCCACCAACGGTACCACAACACCGGGAGCAAGTGGTGGCAACAGTACCTTGAATTCCGGTACGAATGGCGGCAGCAACCACAATGCTACCGCAAGCCCAAAAAAGACAGGGACAATGAAGCTTGCTGGTTATTATCCTGTTTATCATGCCGAGCCGCTGTCTCAGCTCCGATATGGTTCAGTCTATTCCTGATTGGTTGATGAAGCCCTTATAGGGCATCTTTTCAGAAGGAAGTCTTTACTTACTAGTTTGACTGATTGAATACGTGTTTTCTTTGTCCAATCTACTGGATGACCAAAGATCTTTACGATGAAATAACCTTTTTCGCAGCAACAACCAACGCCAACTTCACGATTGGCACCGACTCTTTGAGCCAAAATGAATGGGATACCTTAGCCTTCGATTTTGTCCGGGGTTGCAAAGATAGTAAGCACTATTTTCTTTTTCTAGCCATAGCCTTTTGTAAACTACGTCTTACTCGTCAGTAACATCTTGATGATCACTCAAGACTCGGTTTTGCCTTCATATACTGTTGGGGGCTGGGGTGGTTCAAGGTTAGGAATTCATTCACCTCCCGATTCAAGTTCGCGGCACCGACAATTGCCTTTGGGCGTTTTAACATTTAAATCATTTTTAGGTACTTTTCATCACTTGTGGCCACTGCAGAGAACCGCACAGCCTTTGCCCATTCAACCGTCAGCTTCGCCAAAAAATACGGCTTCGAAGGAATTGATTTTGATTGGGAATGTACGTGTTGATTGATTCTTTCCTCTTTGTTTTTTTTAACCAGCAGTATTCATGTTGATAGAAAATCACTTGAATGTTTTCTTTGACGAACAGACGCAGGAATGTAGGTTTTTATTACTTTCCCCATTTCAAGAAGACTTTGTTTTAGAATGAATCAGTGTCATCTAAAACACATCATTTACTGCTTGGCAGTCAGGGAATCGGGTGCAACATTGTTAGCCCAGAAGACGTCCAGAACCAGCAATTACTCTTCAAGGTAAATGACATTGAAACTAGCTAATTTGGTCTAATCTGAGCACTCACAAACCCCTTCACCTTTGGGTTGCGCTTATCACTCAAAGGAAGTTAAAAGCCAATGGCCTGAGGGAAAGCTGTCTACCACACAAAGCATTGCGGGAATTCGGGATCCCAACTACCAACGATTACCGGAATCCGACGTCACCATCATGGCTCAAGTTGTTGATGAAGTGTAAGCTGGAAAATGCCCCTGTTCGGAGGAAAGGAAGAATCAGTAGAGATTTTATTCCTTGCGAAGTGTTGATATCTGATTTCTCACTTCATCTGATCGCAATATTTCACTTTTCCAGGAGAATCATGGCGTATGATGGTAAATTTACAATCCAATTGTCCCCGGTTTGGCACAAAACTAAGAATTTTCTTTTCAACCTTCACGTAGTTCACGGCAGCTGGACCAAGACTACCGGACCGAATGCACCAATCAGAGGACAATGTGCTGATCCTGAAAACCAACTCTCCGTTGAGAGCGCCATTGAAATCTATCTTAAACAAGGTTTTAAACCGGAACAACTCAGCTTAGGAATCCCTGGTTACGCGAGATCATGGACCTTAGATAAGCCTGAACTCACTCCCAGAATTGTCGGAAACTACACTAGTTATTACTACCAAAACTTCACCAGTATTCCAGTGAGTATTAAAGTCACAAGCCAACTTCGTTGAAACTTATAGTCTGAGCATTAACTTCCAACTTCTTCTATCACCTAGGCCGGAGGAAAATATGATGACCAACCCGGTCTAGACGCTTGCGGCCAACAAAGAGGTAATGGCGGTTCATGGCTCGTCAAAGAATTAGTAGATTCTGGTTTCTTGAGCGAGGATGAAAGCATTGGAGGAAAGGGCTTCACCAAGTATTACGATGCGTGTTCTGGAGAGGTTTGCTCCCCTTTCTTTAATAAATGCCCTACAATTAGCTAAAAACTGATTGGCGTTTGATCATATGCCACCCTCAGCCATTTCTTGCCAGCAATTCCACTATGATCAGTTATGATGATACCGAAAGCACCGTTTCTAAGGTAGTATACGCCAAATCCAAGGGCTTAGCGGGTGTATTTTTGTAAGTGTTCCATAACAACTTGATCAATTATTGTAACATCTTAATTTCCGTCCACTTCGAGTCACTGATTCTTAAACGTTTAATTAGCTTTAGCACTATGGGACCTATGGACAGCACAGTCCAGGCGGCTAGGACAGCACTACTCAACTAAGATAATCCCCTTGATCCCAAACAACCAGACTATAGATACTTTGGGAATCATAACATGATCACATGGCACCCAGAATCTTCAATACATTCAGGTCTACCAGCATGCTAGAAAACTAAAAAAGAAATCAAAAGAAATTCACTCTTTATCTCTCTTACATCGCCTTGTTTTTTGTGTTTGTGGTCTTGGGTGTTTGTCTGGGGTACTTCTGGGGTTATGTTTTTGGGGGGGTCTTCAGAATCTTTGTATTTTGTTCCACATGATATTCTTTGTCTTCTGTTCCACATGATGAGTGTTGTCTACTGTAATTCCTAGCTCAAAAAACCCCATTTTGCGAAAGAAGTATGCCGGGGAAAAACTGCAAAGCAGCGTGCCACATCATATCCCAGAGTATTTTACTCTCTACTATTTAATTTTGAACCATGTGTTGCTAAAGGCATTACTCCTTGGCAACATGTAGGCTGACACTAATGGACATTTCAGCAGGGAAGGATCACTCTCAGTAATGGAAAAAGGACAATCTTACTTGGTACCAATATATTGCCGAACCTCAAGGTAGGCATTATCTCAAGCCATTCTTGCTGCGGGCCAATCTAGGTTTAAACATTGATGATATTTAGAAACCCTAATGTTCATGTATTTCGAACAATTTTGAATTCATCACGTTGTCCTCTATTAGACAGGAATTTCTTGAGTTGAGAAGTGAGAGGTAGACACAATCTTAATGGAGCGCTGACTAGAGACAGAAAAAAGCTTGATGGAGCGGTGACTGCAAGCACTTAGAGAAAATCCTGAGACAATAGTCAACATAGAGTCAGCAAAGAATTGGGATGATGAAAAAAGTGGAATGATTGAGATTACTAGGTACACCTTGAGTTGAGAAGTGAGAGTTAGACACAAGGTTAATGGAGTGTTGACTACAAGAACTTTGAGACCAACCCAGAAAGGAAAAGCATATTAATTAGAGTGATGAAACATAGCAAGATTAGAACAGCTTGAAACAGACCTGAGACAATAGTCAAGATAGAGTCAGAAAATAAGTGAGATGATGAACAAAGTTAAATGATTAAGGAAACTTGTACAAGAACAAAGTGTTGGTTTAAGTAATAATAAAACTAGGTTAATAGCTGAATGTGGGATCTATGAGATTATCATTATAATATGATTGTAGTAGATAGACTATGTACAAGCATAACTAACAACATTTAACATTTTCTACTCATCTCATTACTGTTTCTCAAGTCATCCTCCTCAATCAAACTATTCATTCAATCCCCAGGTATGCTGTGTATTTCTCATCTCTTGGTTGATTGTGTTTAAATTTCTCAAATTCATTCTTATTTTATTTCAGGCATGCATTCATCTTTCCCACTTCATCAGGCTACTTGTTGTTGAGTTAGTCACTCAGGGTTTCTTCTTTTCTCTGTGCTTTATACATTTCATTTCTCTTTCACCAACATGTCACCAGTTGTATGTAGAATACCTGAGACAGCAGTCGTGGAAGGCCCTCTCCTCATCCTTCCATCAACCTCATCCACTCACCTCACCTCATGTATGCTGTTCTCAGGTATGTATGGTCTCTCTCTTTTCTCTCTAAATGTTTTTCACTTTTTCTCTCTTATTAACAATAATCATCCTTCCATCAACCTCATCCACTCACCTCACCTCGTGTATGCTGTTCTCAGCCCCTGTCTATCTCATCACTTGGTTCACTCACAGCTGCTTTTTCTGTCACAGTTGTTCTTTGTCCATTAAAATACACTTCCACACTCATCAGAAATGGGAACTAGCCTTCCAGTCAAAATTGTCACCAGGTATTTTTCAAACCAAGGGCAGAACTTCCACTCCTCCCAGTAGGGGAAAGGGACCTGCCAAAACAAACATCAAAGAAAATTATGCCCCATCCTTACCAAAATTTTGTA
Organism: Puccinia hordei; assembly: GCA_007896445.1. Classification (NCBI taxonomy): domain Eukaryota; kingdom Fungi; phylum Basidiomycota; class Pucciniomycetes; order Pucciniales; family Pucciniaceae; genus Puccinia; species Puccinia hordei. The sequence goes on from RDRW01000562.1 coordinate 79,540, forward strand.
TAAGTTACGCAGCAACATATAAATCAACCTTTAAAAAGGAAAATCAAACCAGTCAATAAAAATATTTTTCTGTCTCTAAATCCACCTCTCTCCAGGCCAGAATTATCTAGGGATTCTTATGCAACCCCTCTAACTCCACAAGAATTTCCAGCTACCACAGAAATTACTCAAGAAAGACTGGATATCATTAGATTTGGCCCAACTGATTTATGGAAGAAGAATACCACAAGTTATTAGCATGGGTCATCACCCTCAGGCAGGCAGAATTTGATTTTCCAGAAGAGGAATGAGGACTACTAAAGCATACTTATGGACAAACTTCTGCAATTCAATTTCTTTCCTCTTGCATTGGTATCCTTTGGTGTGATTCAATGGGTAGAGTTGACCAGTATGATAAAAATGGGAATTAGGAAGAGCAAAGATTGTTGCAGGTTGAAAAGACTCTTTTAAAAAACACTGATCCCCTATATTTTTGATGCTGGTGTGCAACCCAGAAACACGTTTTTTTCTCTCATCTAGCAACATCTTTCAACACTGGTGTAAATCCCAAACAACTGCATATCTTTAGGTGTTTGGACTTTATTTTTGACTCCGGTGCATGACCCAGTTACTTTTTTTTATTTTTTTTACTTGCCTTGAAACAGAATAATAGAAAAAAAAGACTAACACATAAATTCAATAATAAAAAGAAAAGAAAATTACATAATAAATAAAAGAAAAAAATAAGACAAGATAAACTAAATGTAAAAAATAATAATAATATATAAAAAAACAAATTCACCTTGCAAACCAGTAAGAATCATGGGTAAAACTACTTGTTATTTTCAACAATGTTTTTTACTGTTACTACTACTAACACTGCAACTACAAGTACAACTACAACTACAACTAAATAAAACACTACCACTAAATAAAATAACCACCTTGAACAAAACTCTGTAAGCTGATGGGGAAAAGGGAACTGAGGAGGGTGAAAGAGGCCTCCTTATATATTGAAGAGTAAGGGATTTTAGCTCCAGGGGAGTTCCTTGTTCACCTTATCTTCCTGCATATGTTTCACTGCATTATATCATATGTTGCCAAGGTCTGTAATCAGTTGCACAGCAACTGGATATATGTACTGTACTACCTGCCAAAAAAATGAATTAATTATACTGCAGGGACCCTCCTTGTACACCTTACCTGCCTGCATGTCCTACATTACAGGATATCCTATGTTGCTAAGGGGAGTCAAACAACATTCCATATCCTGCATGTGACTTCCTGACCTTCTGTTACCTCTGTCCACTCAGAATATTGGGGGCCAAAGCCTCTCCTGCCACATTTCTCCCTCCTTCCTTCCTCCTCCTTACACAATTAATTCATACCTCCAAATCAAACAATACTGATTCCTAGACCCTTGTAAATCCAGATACCACCCTTATACAGGTAACTTTACACTTATACCAGTATTATACCCTTATACCACATACCCCCCAAACACTTGAAACACATGAAGATCACCCAGACTCCCAAAATCAAGGCAGTGGAAAGTATCAAGCAAATCCAGAGACCAATGGCCCAATAAATCCCCCCCCCCCCCTAAGGGCTGCATGAGATACATGTGAGTGATTTCCCTCTCCTGTAAAAATCAACAACATCTGGAACTCATTTCTATCTGCCTATTTGAGCTTAGGAAATATTTTTACCAGGCCCACTGCTTGCAAAATCAGTGGTAGAAAACTTGAACACCAATTTGGCACATTTAATCTTGTTATCTATTCCATCATCCCAGGGTATTCTAAAAATCATTGCATATATCCTTAAACACCTCCCCACATCATCTCTTTCCATCCCCTGATGAACAAGTATTTAAGGAAAGAGTTTGGTGGGATTTTTGTTGGATATGAGAATGACGGATCCACTTATTGGATAATTCGCTTATGTGACGGCAAGTTGATTTCTACTTGACATGCTCGCTTCAGTGAGTTCAAATTTCCTGAGCTCTCATCATCACATCCCTACTCCTTGGATGAAGAACCCGGCTTTGACAATGATGATCTCCTCAATTGTTCTCCTTCTCCTTCTCCTTCTCCCCCGACGGCTTCTGCCCCTTCAGGTGTTATCAATACCGACGTTGTTAACACTCATGACTCCCCCCCAAAATCTTTTCCACACCACCCTCCTCCCCAGCTAACGACCGAGCGCTTGATCCTTCCTCCAAGGAGATCATTGGCGATGTTTCCTCCGCGAACATACTCACTCATTGTCGTCGTCCCTGAGCATACATCATGTCCACCAACACTCCAATCCCTGCTCATTATAATCAGGCGGTCAAAGGTCTGAACGCCTCTGAGTGGACAACCACCATCTCCAATGAACTTGCAGCCATGGAACGCCTGAGTGTGTGGAAAATCAAAATGACTCTTACAGCTTGTAAATCGGGTAGTTCTCTTAATTAATATGAAAATGTGACACAAAACTATTCTGACAGATCTTTGCTGTGGTCTTAAGAAAAAATTATCCACTATTCTAGTCCAATTTTTCTGATCACCCAAGACATGATCAAAATGGATTAGATTACATCTTTCCAGGCAAGAAAATCCAATCCCAAAAGCAACCAAGTTCAGGTCCAAACACTGGATGAAAGTATGGAATTGTTTGTTTTCCCTTCTGAAATGTAGTCCTCTTGACTGAAAACAGCTTTAAATAAATTCTGGGCTTTTTTAAATCTGGAAAATCAGGTCTCTCAATGGGATCCCCTTCCACTGGACAATTCAAAGTTCCATACTGTCTCACTGAAACTCTAATGGGCTCAGCTAAACACAGCCCAGTCACTTCCAGTTCTGTTGAACTTTTAATTCACCTCAGCTTGGAACATTTACATCACCATTTGCATGACACCTAACCAAGGTGGAAATTCAAAATTCATCTTTGAAGATTACCTAAATCAGCAGTCAAATCTACGGACTACTGATTTTGGTGACTGAACTCAGCTTTGAAGCTATCCAATAACCCTTCTTCTGGATCAGCTCAAATGCACCTTGACTTTCAGCTTAGTTTAAATTTTTCTTTCCAAAAAACTAGAGATAACTTGCATAAGTAAAGGATATGAAAATGATAATAAGAAGAGAGAAAAGCAAAACTTGTGTTACCTAGAGGATCAAGATGGTGAGATGTAAGGAGACATACATCTAGAGAGAGAGAAACAGAAGAAGAAGAACAGACAATAACCACCACACACTAACTCACAGGACAGAGACTAGGGAACAAGATATCAGTATGAACAATGATGAGAAATGTAACAGAAATGAGAGAAATAGAAGAATGTAATAAGTAACCACAACTCTGAACACTGGCAGAAATGATGATCTCAAGAGCAATGTTGACCTGGAAAAGACAATTGGACAATTGAGGTTGATCACTGATTATTGGTGAGTTGAAGGGTCTGGTGTGGTGATCCATTCCACTTCATTACTATATTTTAAAGATTACTTATCACTCATAAACCTCAAATACTTACATACATATACATATAAATCCCAAACCTTGAAAATGTTCATCAGTATTATTGCATTATCAGATTCTACACCCCATTTTAACCCTAGTCACTCACTACAACCACCCTCAAATTCCTCATGGTTCAAGAGTTACAGGCAAACCAAGAATAATCCAGCAAGTTACAGTATGAAGCAAGTTATAGAATAAAATAAGTACATGTTACAAGCAGATATATTTCTCAACCAAGATAAATAATACATATTATATAAAGCACATAGACACTGAATAACATACACTGCACATTACTAGGCTTTATTCAGTAATATCTTACATCATATCTACTGTAAATCAACTCAACCTTCCCACTAATCATCTGTCACTGTCATGAATATTTCATATATGCCACTTTCTCTTCTACTCATCTGTAATGTTCTTCCTTTTCCCACCAGCTACATGTCATAGCCTTGTGGCTCCTCGTCTTTCTCAGATATATAAGGACACCTGTTCCTCCCTCTTGTTCCCATATGGACTCCCTGAATTACTAAATTATCCCCAGCATATACCAGCATTCTTGATACCATATACTAGTATACATATATAGTAGAGTCCCCATCAACCTATAAGTATATAAATATGAATATCAGCTTAAACTTGTCATAAGAAGATTTCCCCCTCTCTTGCTTGACCCACCTTGACTCCAGAGCTACAAACCCTTGACCCATATTATACTTATATGACATATACTTTATAAAACTTATCCCCCCTTTATCCATTCCTCTCACCTGGTTTGTGTGGTAAGCAAGATCATTAGTATTAGTCTTCTAAGAATAGATATAAATCAGCCACAACTTTTATTTTATTCTTAGTGTTACACTCATACCCTTGGCATTAGTCAGGAAGGCAGCTATTATTCATCAATAGCAGTAGCTTTTCTCTATTATAACTGCTCTTGTAATTTTTTGTCCAGTTATATTTTCCTCAGTTAATTAATATGAAATTGTTTTAAACTTACTACTGATTTTCAGCTAGCCATTGTCCTTGCTGAGTACTAAGTTGTCCCCAATTCATCTTTGAAGTTATCCTTGAACTGCTTTGACTCAAACTTATCTTCAAAACATCTTTGAAGCTATCTCCAAGACTTACCTCCTCTTGCTCATGCACGTTGATCAACTGAATATCCTTCTGTACATTATTCTGATTGTATGTCATGGATACAGAAATAAAATGGATGAGAAAAAGTTTTGGGATCTGGTTCCACCAATACAACCAATGCCAAATAACTTTCATCAAAGACTACTGATTCAAATAACTCGGCATGTTCCAATGCATCTCCCAAGCCTTTTTGAATATTTTTTTCCCTCATAAACTGCCTGCATAGATTTGGAATACACCCACACCTTTCTCTATCTCTGAAATCCAAAAGAGTTTAGTTTTTTTACCACTTCTTGGTTTGGACTCAAGCACACTGTGTGGGACTCCTGTCCATGCTATTTGGTGGAAATAGATTTAAGGGGATGGTGATCTTTCTTCCCTCTCGTATTTTTCTGGAAAGACAAGTGAGATCAAAGTTTAGTAGCTTGCTGGGATGGGGTGAGTTTTGAAACAGTGGTAGATAATTTTCCAGGGAAGTTTTTCTTTTTCTGTTGAGTGGGGTTTGATTTTGTTTGTTACAAGAGGGAAGCCAAGGATTCTGGTAAATTGTTTATACAGATCATTTGATTATTTTTGATAGTTCTTTTTGGGATCAGAAATCTGCCATGCCCCCCCCCCCCCCCTCCACATGATCCTATGCAGGTACACATGCTCTGGGGAGGGTGCATGTCACAGAAATATATTTCATCCTCTCCTCACATTAAATCAAGAACTAGAAACAAGAGAAAAACCCAAACCAAAAGAAACCAAACCAACAAAAACACACAACAAGGCTGGAGACTGAAAGCAAAAGAAAACACCACCTAAAGAAAGGAAATAACCAAAAGATAACAAACCTGCATAATAATGGGTTAGGACCATGAAATTTTGGAATAATGATAAGTGGCTAGAAAATAAATAAATGCAAGATTAAAAATATTGGACAGTAGAGAAAAAAAGAGAGAAGTAAAATTAAATAACAAAAGAAAAGAAAAGAAAAATGACCACAAGAATAAAATATGATTTATTAATATGAACCCAAGACCAGAACTATATAACAAGGAATTTAGATAAGGATAAGAAACTGTCAAATAATAATCCTTTTCACGAGCTGTAGCACAGGCCAGCCCTCACAATAGCCCACACCATATGCACATATTCTATCATGTACATGTCACAGACAGGCAACTTATAGTCTTCCAGGACAAGGATCCACACCCCTTCCTCATCCTGCAATCTACATTACAGGATCCTGAAACCCCAGAACCCCCAGTGCCTTCCTCTTCCCAGACCAGACCTTAAAAATAATGAAGCTAGGGTAGTTATGTCAATTGACCCTATATTCATATCATGTTATCAACAGTGGGCCCGCTACGCTAACAATGCTGTAGCGTAGCATAATGTTAGCTTTTGTTGCTACGCTAACACAAAGTTACTGTTAGCTGAAGATTCTTTCAGCTAACGCCAAAACAAATTTGTTAAAAAAGAAAATAGCGGGTAGTGTAGCGTTAGCAACATCAAAAAAAAAGTTAACGCTACAGAAATTTCCTGTTAGCTGATTTGTAGCGGTGTTAGCTGGAACAAACGCTACGCTAACTGTAGGTGTAGTGTTCTTTTCAGCTACGCTAACTGTTAGCGTAGCGCTCTTTTCAGCTACGCTAACTGTTAGGGTAGCGCTCTTTTCAGCTACGCTAACTGTTAGCATAGCGCTCTTTTCAGCTACGCTAACTGTTAGCGTAGCGCTCTTTTCAGCTGCGCTAACTGTTAGCGTAGCACTCTTTTCAGCTACACTATCTGTTAGCATAGAATTCTTTTCAGCTACACTAACTGTTAGTGTAGTGCCCTTTTGCAGTGCACTAACTGTTAGTTTAGCGCTCCAGTAACTGTTAGTTTAGTGCTATACTTGTGGGAGTATAGCAATCATTTCTTTTCTTGAGGCGTTAATTCTTTCAAATTAATATTTTCATGAATCCTGTTGAAGAATTCCTTTTCCAGCTTTACTTGCTTCCTTTGAGTTAAATAAGCATTTCTTCTCATTCTCTGATGGGCATTCTGATTACTGTTCTGGGCAATTTCCATATGAGCAAAATGTGTTATTCAATTGAAATTTGTCCAGGCAGTAACCATATTTGACAAAGCAATGAAATAAATGCTTATCCAAACATTGGAAAGAGAAAAAATGAAAAAGAAACAAACAATTTTTTTTTTGAAAAAAAAAAAAAAAAATTAACAATAGAAATTTAAAAAAAAAAAAAACACAAAAAAGCTGTTTTGATTGATGTAGTTGCACAAGTACAGGAGTTAAAACAGCATTTTGATTGATTTACTTGTGAACTTTGAGATTTTTGATTGCTTGACTTGCACAAGTACAGGATCTATAATTGGGCAGAATGGACCAGCTTTGACCTCAGACAGTGGAATTTATCACTCCTGCTATACTATAAGTAACTGCAACATGCCTAATCAGTGTCACCCTCATTGGTGAGTAGGATTTGTAATGAGGGTGACATTGATTAGGTATGTTGCAGTTACTTATAATATAGCAGGAGTGATAAATTCCACTGTCTGAGGTCAAAGCTGGTCCACTCTGCCCAATTATAGATCCTGTACTTGTGCAAGTCAAGCAATCAAAAATCTCAACTTTCACAAGTACATCAATCAAAATGCTGTTTTAACTCCTGTACTTGTGCAACTACATCAATCAAAACAGCTTATTTGTGTTTTTTTTTTTTTTTTAATTTCTATTGTTAATTTTTTTTTTTTTTTTTTTCAAAAAAGAAATTGTTTGTTTCTTTTCCATTTTTTCTCTTTCCAATATTGTTTGGATATGCATTTATTTCATTGCTTTGGGAAATATGGTTACTGCCTGGACAAATTTCAATTGAATAACACATTTTGCTCATATGGAAATTGCCCAGAACAGTAATCAGAATGCCCATCAGAGAATGAGAAGAAATGCTTATTTAACTCAAAGGAAGCGAGTAAAGCTGGAAAAGAAATCAGCTAACAGCTAACATTTAGCGGGAAAAAATTCAGCTAACAGCTAACATTTAGCGTAGCGTAGCGTACACCTGATGCCGCTATGCTCATGGGAACTCCAATATGTGTTAGCAGAAAAAAAATTGCGCTACTTGTTAGCGTAGAGGTTATTTTCCAAAGCTAACACTACAAAAAAATTGGCTGAAAAATTTCTCGCTACGCTAACTGTTAGTTTAGTGGAGTGTAGCATCAGCTAACACTACAAATTTTCTGGCAAAAAAAATAACCGCTACGCTAACAGTTAGAGGTCAAATAGCGTAGCGTAGCGTAGCGGCCCACTGTTGATGTTATGCAATATTATGTGTTGAGTTAAAATTGGCTCCTGCAAAGCCCCTGGTTCCAGTTGGTAGACTCATCAAGATCCACAATCAACCAATATCATTGCTCTACTGTTGAGCACCCTAACAGCCAGTACTTCTCCCGACTCTCACTCTCAGGAAACTGAGAAGATTTGGGAGGAGCTAGGTGGTAACTCAAGTGGAGGTACTTGACATTTCATTTTTATCTATCCCTCAGTACTTCTCCCAAATCTCACTCTCAGGAAACTCAGAAGATTCATGAGCGAGGTGGTAACTCAAGTGGAGTTACTTAAAGATTTCTTTTTATCTATCTCTCTTTGTTATCTATTCTTCCAAAGATCCTATAAAAGAACAAAAAATCTATTTCATTTTATCAACCCACAAATTTCCCCAGGCTTGTTTTTTATCCACAATCCCTTTCTCCATTTCAACCTTTTATAGAGTTTTGTGTAGAGTCACAGCTAAAATTAGTACATAAGAAGGTAAATATATTAACCTCATTCTTTTATGTTAATTGTATATCATTTCTTTCTTCTTATCATCTGACCCCTTTTCTGCTTTATTTGTTATATAAGATTTTTTACTCCTATTAGCTTTTCATTCTACTGCAATGACGTGCTTTGACCTCAAATTCCTACAGAAACATATAAAATACAAAAGATGAAAGCATACCCAGTGAATACAATTATAAGAATTCTGGCCGACGGCTAGATGTTTTTAGAAGCAGAACACGACACAAAAGTACACGGGAATAAAGAGAAGGAAAAATTTGGTAAGATAACAAGAGAGAGATTGAGAGATTCAGGAGTCAATATATGAAAGTGTTGTCGGTGCAGTTCTCACCAAGTTGAGCTAGGACGAGATGTCCAATAGATGGGTTTCAAGACGATGGGATTTCTTGAGGAAGGAAGGAAAGAAGAGGTTGCGGAAGGGAAGAGAAGGGAGTGGATTAAATTGATGAGAGAGAGGAGAATGAGATCGTCGAGTGGAAGGAGGATTCTTGATCTGAGGAAAAGAGCGGGATCAGAAGAGATCGCGGGACCGAGGATATCAAGCTGATTGAAGAGACCTATTAGGTTTAGGTTGGCGATTTGCCAGGATAAGCCTCTCTTGTGCCTTCAGTTCCTCAATTGAGATTTCACAGTTTTTGACAAGGAGACATCCAGTTTCAACAAGTTGTTGTCCTGATGCAAACACCGAGCCTTTGGACGGTGAAGATAATTCACTTCAAAAATTACTAGCCACAGGGGTTCCCCGAAATTGATGCAATACTGAATGAGTAGCTACTTGTACATTATTTCTTGTGACCGGAGCGTCCATTTAGAGGAGGATCACAGAATCAGGCCGGTAAACAAAGATGTGATGAGCCTCTTCTGAATCGCACAGCAGCTCAATACGACGAATCCGAACACCCAAGATTGACCGGACGAGACGGCGATCCCTACAGAACAACTGAGGCTGCCCATGAGGTTTCGAATTAAGATCTGTTTGAGTTCGGTCGAGCCAAGTTGGTCCATATCAATACCGACTATGTCATCAAACGTCCTCGAAATATCGTATCCCAAATGAATTCTGACAGCGTGGGCAAGCTTAGATAAATATAAGTTTTCGGCACGTGAAAATAGCCGTGGAGGAGGATAAGTTCCGTAGGAGTTTTGGAAGATCATGATGGTAAGATACATTACAATCCCGGGTGAAAACGAGATGATAATTGCTCTTATAGAATTTGGGATAACCTGTTTGGTTGGATTTTGGTGGTGGTAACTCCCTTCGCGATTGAAGACTCTCGAGATTATTACTGCAGTAGATATCAAATTGAAGATGTAGACCAATAGACCTTTGATCCAAAAAAAAAATATGAGAAAAACAGAGACCTTAGAATTAGATGCCCATTTAGATTGCGACGAGACTATAAAAGGATTGAAGTGTGCATACCGATGAGTTTCATTAACATCCGCTTTATTGGGTTTGAATGGAGAAATAGATCTCCATGATGCAAATCGTCCAATGCTTGCAAAGCTGTAAACAATTTACATTGGTTTGGTTTGGATGTCACAGAATGCTATGGAGTTCGATCGGCCAAGAGTTTAAAACAAGCAAAAACAACGATGAAAGTGACTCAACTTGATTCTAAGATTAAAATCAGACCATACATGGAGAGAGATAATTTCAAATGGACTTGATTAAAGGCTTTGAGGTTACCATTACTAGCTTCTTCAGATTTTAATTTATTGGTGTCATCTTGAATTGAAGCAGCAGGTGGTACGGCAGGTGAGGCAAGCTGAGAATTGAACGATTGATAAGAATGATTGGTGTTGAATAATAGGTGGTAGTACACTTCGGGTTTCAATAAAAATAGATCCAAGATTAAGATTATTGAAGACTGTTCGATGTATGGATCTGTGAATTTTTTACAATTCGACTGTCGTTTGGTCGAACATTTTGATTAATCCCATCGATCAACAGAAGGGAATTAAATGAAGCCCAAGGGTAAAAATATGAAGATTTGTTTAAAGAGTGACAGAAAAAGTATTAGTCTCAACGCATAAACCGGAAGAATGGGTAGAGAACTGAAGACCAGGAGACATCCAAGTTTTATTTGAAAACGTGCTCTCAAAGAATAGGTAGGCAGTTCAATAACCCACGCATATTTCTAGAACAAAGTTATCTTGGCCGTATTCAGTGAAAAGGTATTTGACTGGGATGCCACAGTTTACACATCGATTGGATTGCATGGTCAAATCATCGGGCTGATTGAAGTTGATGAAAGGCTCCACCTCGTTTTGATAAGTAGGACTGGTAGGATTGATGGGATCTTTCGAATCGCAGACTGCTCAATTATCGTGGCCGCGCCATTCCAGGGTAATATTGGCGCGGGTTAGAAACGAGTGACACCTCACGTTCACCTGAGGTTCACATGGTCTCCAAGCCTTAGAGTCTCTCCAACGGTCCTGGCTGAACCGAGTCGACTCACTTGGAGCAAGCATCCACAATCGTCTCTATCAAGTGGCTTAGTGCTATGAGCAGTGTTGGAATGCAAGTGGCCTTACCCCTGTCACATTTGGATAAGAATACACCACAATTCTTATAATCACATACTAAGGCTGCACCAGCATGGCTCTTGTATTTTTTGAAAAAATATAGTATCATCACATGGAACCCCCTGTGACTAATACCCAAGGCTTTAGACCATGTAGTGTCACTAGGGGATGTATATTTTGGAGGAGAAAAGACTAGTGTTGGATTTTAATGGAGTTTCCAAGTAATGTATGTGCCAACAGAGAAAGAAACGAGTGTTGGGTTTTGGGGCTCACAGAGCTCTATAACTTGTTTCAAAATTGAAAGATGGGAATCTCTAATAGGTGGGCTGGCTGTGAAATTTATATTATGGGGTAATGATACATGAAATGACCCAAAAAAAGTATATAGACATATTGATGTGATATTTTCCAGGCATGTGTTTTCTCAATTTCTCAGGTTGTGTTTTTTTTTTCTCTAATGGCCCTGTCAGGGCCATAATTAGTACCAATTGCAGCAGCTTTCAAGGAGCTTTAAAATAGAAACTGTTAATGATTTTATTAATTGATGAATCAGGGGTAGTTTAATCCCTCTAGTTTATTGTGTGAAAGAAGAGTATTTCTGTACCTGGAAACACTGGGGCCGGTAGACAGGTGCGGTTTAAAGTCTTGAGGTTTGGTTTTGGTAAAACTTTATGGACACTGTGGAGCTTCTTGAGAGTTTAAAAATGGAAAAATCACAACTCCTAAGGACCTTACCTAACAATAAAGTGCAAGAAAATTTATTAAGGTGGGTAGGCATCTAATAGGTAATTTGATTCTGGGGAATAATTGTCTGGTTGGATGAAGGGCTCTTGAAATAGCCATAGGATACCTCTGAAGACCCCCAGGGGTACCCTGGGTCACCTTGTGGGCGCTTTGACCTGTTTTTGGCCCACCAGTTCCAAAGCGTTGAAGGAAATGTGCACTCGGGTTGCAACATGGGGCTGAATATCCCCACCATGGAGATAGCTCTTTTTTCAATGCAAAAAAATTGACCTACAATTATTGTTCTCACAGGAGTCCTCCAATTTTCATGAGATGCTCATGACATAAGGGAAAACCAAATCGGACGGGAAAAATATTATAGATCAACTGGATGGTTTTTTGCGGAGTTTGGGGCCGTAATTGGAGCTTGTAGACATCTCCTTGTGAAGAATGAAGAAATGAATCACAATTGGCTATCTACATCCATGAAGCTGTCTTACTTGATATCTATATAATATAATATTTGGCTATATGTCAATTCGTGATTCTCTGTTACGCTTTTGGGAGCATGCGTGGCTGTGTCTCTTCCAATCCAAGGAATGATGTCTGCAACCAATAAGACTGTTGTGGGGCTTCTGGTACGCCTGCCTTTTCAACTTGCTCTTCTTTTGAGAATACCTCCTTGACTCTTCCGCCGGACCTTTCAGCCTGTGTGCCGGCGATCTGTCTAAACTGCTGCCCACTCTTGCCAACTGCCACTCGCAACGACGACGCCATAGATGGATTTCGTTTTACCAACCTACACGGATGTCAAAAGATAGGAGGCTTATTAATTAATAAAATGGGAATTGCAGCTGGCCGGCTTATAACTCAATCGACTAGGTTCAATAAACTTCTGCGAAAAACGCTTGGTCGGAATTAAACGTAGAAAAGGTTATGAATCCGCACCTCCGAGGTGATGATTTGTTGCCCACCAGGCGTTTTTCATTAATCACCTCTGCCGCAGCCAGTGCAAAGCTAGTTAACACTAAGACTGCGATAGAAAGGAGGGCCAGTTTAAATTTTCCCGTCATGTTGATACTGGATAAATAAAGATTCAATAAGTTCTTATTATAATGATGCTAGTGTGATTAAATGACAGTATGGTCGGGTGCTTTTCGAGGCAATGATGATGTCCTCTTTCGCCTTTACTTATAGTCGACTCGTCAGAAGTCCTCATTCGAAGTTGGACGATAAGAGAAAACTCGACTCCTTCAAGCTTAGTTGGGGCATCTTGACTCATGTTTGAGGTTGCGGATACGTACCTCGGCTTTCCTGGAACAACATTTGACCTGCTACCCACTTCTCTCCGGTGTAGCACTAGTCGAATACCATGTATGTCTGTATGGGAAAGATACGCATTAAGATACCCTCACAAGGTAGGAAATGAGGCAGATACGGAGCCCATCTCACACTCAACCCCGGAGTGTGGTCCGTGGTTGATTTGGGACACCACGCGCAGCAATCAAACAGCATAAAGAGTGTATGTATGCAGCATGATAAGATGGTTGATAAGCGGAAATGGTTGGAACAGGCTACAGATAATATTATCTCAATAGTATGGCTGCTATCTCAATCTGTACACTGAGTAACTATCGTTGTTCGAGCGATATGACCTGTCGTCCTGGGGAACGGGAGGTCGGACGCATGGTGCGTTCTTGCCCATTCATGAAGTCTGAGCAAATATTTCCGCAGCTGCGGAGACTTTAGAGCATCCACAATCGTCTCGATAAGCTAACTTTATCGAGACGAGCCCCACTCGTGCGCTCGATAACTACACCACGGACGCATTCGGGCGCCTCCAAGTTGTCATGGTTATAGGCGCCTGGAAGGCGGCAAGATCCAGCATAGGATTTCGTCGGCGAGGCGTGTTTTGAGGCGTCACCCAGGCGCCCGGCAGAGAACTCCTCGACTTCCAGTGAGAACCAAAGCTGCCTGGCAGACGACTGCCCAGGCAGCTTTCAAATGTCGTGGGTCTGCCTTGATGACGGCTGAAAGCCGCCCTGGGTATGCTCCAAAAAAGAGCGGGATCAAACTGCGGAGCAGCAAAAAAAGGCCAACATGTCTACTTAACCGCTAGGGAAGCAGAGACTGCCCAATGGGTCTCACTGACTTTCAAGATAATATTTGTATGACAGGATAAATGGCTGGTGGGGTTTGGGATGAAAGGACAACACCTCAACAGTGCTTTCATACCCAACCCCTCCAGTGATGATGGGCAAGTTGAGCCCATTGATGATCAGGCAATTGAGCCTATCAACTCCTTGCCCCTCCTCCTGCTCACTGGAGCTCTATGGGAGGAGCATCAAGATGGGACTTGTTTCCAACTCTTGCAAACCGTTCAGATGATGGTCTGGGAACCACTTGGGGTTTCCAAGCCATCATGAGAACCTGTTGTGGCTTTTCAGATGGCTTGGAAACCAAAAGTGGTTCTCAAGTTGTCCTCTGTTGTTCTCAGGTTATCCTGAGAACCCTTTTGGTTCTTGAGACAGAGAAAAAACACATCAACATCCCCTGAACAGCTTGAAACCATTCCAAACATCTTGGGAGCGGCTCCAAGGCTTCCAAGCTGTCAGAAAAATAGGATGTTGTTTGCCGGATGTTTCTTTTGAACTAGGGGTGCACCTGTGGTGTATTGAATCACAGGATTCTCAATAGAGGTCCCTAAAGTTAGGAACCTCTATTGAGCTTGACAAGGTAACTTGTGAATAACTTTCACAATTTATTCAAGAGTGAACCATCCCCCCAACCAACAAGTCCCCAACTTCTCCGCACTTGATACACACCTCCCTGTGTAGTGTTACTCTGCCACAGAAGCTATTGACTCAGGTTGTACAGGACCACAAGTGTGGATTGGCTTGGTAACTCAACAAAATAGCTGAGTTATTCGGCCAAAAGTGTGGAAACACTTTATATGATACGTTTTGAGCTAGTTTTCAAATATTTATCAAAATGACTGTGGATGCTCTTAGCAAGGCCCACAGGCCTCTATAGCTGCTGCTCAACCAAGAAATTCCGCCCTTGCAGCTTGGTACACCAGGAAAAATCAATTGTCACTAGACTACAGGTGACATCAGCCTAGGTACAATGAGCTACCCATCAGTAGGACAGTTTGCCTGATGTACAGCCCTTTTTAGGACATAAAGGGGCCATTGTAGCCTAGTTGGAGTGGAACCAGAGCTAGGACAAAGCTACAGCCATTGTTTTGTGATGTCACCAGATGTCAGGTGACAATTAATTTTTCCTGGTGGTATCATTGCTCTTCTTGTTAGAGTAATTGGTTGTGAAACCTGAGGGAAAGTCACAAGATTCAATTGAGGAGCACATGATGGGCAGTTGGGGTCATGTTTTTACTCCTTATGTTTTGTCTCATGCACCACAGCACAGTGTATTTAGTATATGATCAACTTGTGCCAGTACCAGTTCCTGTCTTTTCTTCACCAAGTTGAGGAACCAATATCAAGATTCAAGCTGATTTCAATT
The DNA here is from genome assembly GCA_007896445.1 of Puccinia hordei. Lineage (NCBI taxonomy): Eukaryota > Fungi > Basidiomycota > Pucciniomycetes > Pucciniales > Pucciniaceae > Puccinia > Puccinia hordei. The sequence goes on from RDRW01000562.1 coordinate 94,775, forward strand.
TCTGGAAATGAAAAAGGTTAGTATACGCAATATATTCACCAGGTTGAGGAATCAATACCGGGAAACTAACCTGAGCCAAGTGCAATTGCTGAACATACCATAGATCTGTCACCAACAGTGGGCCTGCTCAGTGCTACACTAACATTGGCTTCAGCATAGGGTAGTCTTAGCTTGTTTAGCTACACTAACCAGATGTTATGCTAGCTGGAGATATTTCCAGCTAACACATAAAACAATTCCTTGACAGAAAAAATAGTGCTTAGCATAGTGTTAGCACCATTGAAAAAAAAGTAACACTACAGAAATCTCCTGTTAGCTGATTTTTTGCTGTGTTATCTGGAAAAAGTGCTACACTAACTGTTTGTCATGCAACCAACCCAACGTAAAGATGGGGATTTGGTTGATTGAAGCACAAAGGGGACTGGAGGATGAGTCAAAGATATTCTTCGAAGCAACTTGAGGATATCTTTGAGTCGAAGTATTCTCAAAGATAAATTAGAGACTAACTTCGAAGATGAGAAGTACAGACTAATACTGGGCTCAGGTAGGACTCGAAGTAATCAGGGTGATGGCTGATTAAGGAAAGGTAACGTAAAACAATGTTATATTAATTAAGTGAAGAAAAGAAGAAATGTAAAGAAAGTACAGTTGCTTTTATAGGCAAATATTGACATGATGCTTTTGTGAAGATGAGTAAGGAAAGTATTTACTCGCAGTTAGATTTACACGAGTGATTGAAAGAAAGTCAAATGAAAGCATAATGGATGATATGACAATTAATTCGAAGATACAAGACAGAGATTCCCAGGTGGTGTAATTGGTAAGTGCGAGGCTTGATTGAAAGGGTTAAGCGCCAAGCTGAGAGTTGAGGCATGCGAGCTAGTCCGAGTAAGGGTTATTGGATAAGCGTCGAAGAGCCGTCGAATCACCAGAAAGGGAAATCTTCAAATCAGGGACCGGATTGGGTAATGAGTTTTGATGAGTGTCCCGTTGATTAGGTGTCACGCATTTGGTCCTTTGAAAGTTTGAAACTGAGTGTTGCATTCAAAGTTCAATGCATATGGAAATGCTGAGCCGGGTTTGGCTGAGAGTGAGAGTTGCAGCGTGACACTGTTAGTGTAGCACCCTTTTCCACTAAACTAATTGTTAGTTTGGTGCTTTAATTGCAGGAGTATTGCAATCAAAACAGCTGTTTTCTGATTTTTTGTAAAAAATTCTATCATAGGGTATGGTTTGTTCCAGTCAATTCAGTGTCCATATTGATAGATCCAAGGAATCCCCAGGATCCCGTGTACAAGTCTTTCAGTTGGGTGATGATGAATCAGGACAGGTGGGGTTTGTTGTTCAAGGTTAGGTTGATCTCATGGGTTGCTCTGCTTGCAGAACCATAAAATCTAAAGACAGTCCGTCCCAAAGAGGATGCAGCACTGAGAAGTCCCCACCAGGATGCATAGGACTTGCTCAGAACATCATAAGTTGCTCCGGAATCAATGAGAAAGGAGAGGGGGCCAAGGTTTTTGGGGTGTGGCTCTGAGAGTTGTGATGGTGCAAGAAAGAAAACACTGGGGATCAATTTTATTCATATGTAACGTCTGACTAGCACCAATACTATATGAAAGCTCCACTGTTCTTGGGAAGGGCACAACCTTCATTCCCAAGTGTCTCCATTTTGTAACTTTTTGGCCTGCCCCTTACTGGCCCTATCTGACTGTCCTCCTGCTTCAAGTGTTGCCAATCCATTGGCAAGTTGGCAGATCTGGTCCTTGAGTGCAGAAACCAAGGCTTTCAGTCTTCCATTCCCCTTCTTGGTTGAGAACTTGTGGGCACTTGGGGGAAATATGCCCATGCCTCCCGCAACGGAAGCAAAGACCCTCTTGCATCATGCAGGCTTTCTCTTTGTTGGAAAGTCAGCTGGTAATTGTGGATGTATCCATGGTGTCAGGATCTGACTGGGTCTTTGCAAAGCCTGTGTTTGCCTCCGCTCCGTGCATCTCAGAGTTGAGCTCCAGGGCCAGGCTTGCGGCCTTGTTGATGGTGGTAAAGTTGGTGTGTGCCAGTACCAGTGCCATCCGGATGTCCCTTTTCAGGCCTTGTTGGTATTAGCTGATGAGAGTTGGGACTTCCAATCCTGTGGCAGTGGCGTGAGTGAGGAATGTGTGGGTGTACTCTGCCACCAACCTGGTTTGTTTTAGCGTTCATATTGGAAACCAAACTTAGTTGACAGCCAATGTTGCTGCTGTCAGTAAGGGAACTTGGGCTTGGATGGGGCAGGGGATGAGCAGACCTTAGTTGACAGCCAATGTCACTGCTGTCAGTAAGGGAGCTTTGGCTTGGATGGGGCAGGGGATGAGCAGACCTAGGAAGTTGGGAAGCAGAAACAGGATGATATATTTCATGTAAACTTTGAGAAAAGGAATGAAGATTGGACTAAGAATAATGAGAGAAAGAATAGTATGAGAAAGATAGTAACCTTAGTTGACAGCCAATTTTGCTGCTGTCAGTAAGGGAGCTTGGGCTTGGATGGGGTAGGGGATGAGCAGACCTAGGAAGTTGGGAAGCAGAAACAGGATGAAGAAAAGAGAAAGAGATACAACAAAAATACAACTGATATAGTAGAGAAACTACAACGGGTTTCACAAGTGACATGTCACAGAATATCAATATTCTCATTATTCCCACAGTTCACAATGCCCGTTCCGCCTTTCCCTTCTTTTCACAGTTGTAGTACATCACCCCAAAGTCTTTTGTCCACCCATCATATGAAAATTCCACCCCTTACATGACTAAGTCAATGTAAAGAGCAGACCACACCGCAGTTCTGGTAAGGTAGGATGCAGCAAACAACAGCTTTGTCTTGTTTTTGGGGAAAATGGCGCTGTTGACAGAGGTTTAGATTTCCACTTGGCGGGCAAACATCTCTGCTTTTTCCCCACACTCACCATCAAACTTATCCTGGTATGAAATTTGAAGCCTGTGGGTTGGGGCCGGGATGGTTGGCCTGGATGAATGGTCCATTTGTGTTTTGGCGGGAACATTTGGTTTCTCTTGCTTGCATCATCTCTGCAAGTTGTAGTTGGAGTTGTTCTACTTCATCCATTTTTTTGAGTTCTGATGAGGTAAAAATGGGAAATTTACCAATTCCAATGAGCCTATAGAAATGTAGGCAGCAAAGAGTATTTGATGAAGAGCTCAAGTGTGGTTAATAATCACACAAGAGGGAAGAGAAAAGACCTTTGAAAAGGAAAAATTTGAGACTTGAAGGTTGAGTTTTGAAACAGAAAGAAACTTAATGAAGATAAATAGAAACTGGGAACAATGGTTGCCATTTAACTATATAAATTAAGTTTTTTTGGGTTTCAAATCTTATTTGTAAAAATCAGCTGTTTTATGAGTATGCTACTAGTAAAATACATCTCAATAATCCCCCTTGCTCAAGACCTGTCTATATTTATTTTTGACACAGCTTCCTTGTCTCTCTTCTTGAAAAATGCTTCAGTGCAAAAATTGGTCAGTTGATTGTTGGTTGATATGTATTCAGCTATTTCAAGGCCTCCAGAGATGAGTTGGTGGATCCAGTAGTATTTTAAGTGGATATGCCTGGTTTTTGTCTGGTAAATCCAATTGTTGGAAAGTTCTAACACTGATTGGTTATCAAAACATAACTGGATTTGTTAAGTTAGTTAAACTTAGGATATTTATTTTTAGTGTGCTACATACATGTTATGCTATTTCTCTTATCTCTCTGTTGCCTATACTCTCTCTATCTCTATCTTGTGTTTACTCCATGTCACCTCACCTACTTTTTGCATAGTCTAATATAGTGTACTGAGGAAGCAGAAGCAGAAGGATTTCTCTTCTCATCCTTCCACCAAAATCAACCACTCACCTCATCTTGTTTCTGCTGTTATCAGCTCTGTCCATCTTATTGGGTTATGAGCCCGCACTAGGAGAAAGCTTCAAATTTAAAAAACCAAACACGTTAAAGATGGAAAATCTTGACTCATCCAATGAAAATGGCCAAGTTGAGCTCCAAGCATGCCTCAAGCTTGAATCTAGGTGTTTGTGAGCCTGGGTCTCTTTTTTGACAGCAGGACACAAGGAATGGCTATTATGAAGCCAGATAATTAAGAGTATTATGTAACTGCAGACTCTACCTTTGGAACAAAGGGAGTGAGTTATCAATGGAAAAACTCCAACCTAGAATTTAGGTCTTCTAAGAAGCTATTTAAGGGGAAAAGGGGGTTTTCAACCAAAAAGGGAGGACTCATTTTCTTCCTTTTTTTAAGGGAAATTGTTGGTGGAACCATAAAGTAAGAAATGGTTCAGGATATACAAGATACTAGCTAGAACTTAGAAGTTTACTTCAAGGTTTTATTGAGGCATTACTAAGAATGTAATTCTAGGTGATGAATTAGAAATCTGGGTGTAAAACCAAAAAGGTGGTAAGTGGGTTTGATTTATATATGTCCTCTTTCCTTCAGCTCAAAGTAATCTTTATATAGTGCTTGGCTGGGTGCTTTATTTCCTTGAAAAATACATGTGTAATTATCAATCTCAATGTTTAATTACCATGTGGGCTTTTAGCAGTATGTATACCATGTGCTTTGTAATTGATCTAGCACATGGTTTTTGGGGCTTAGTATTGAAACAATTTGCTTGGCATTCTCAGTCTGGAATAGCCACTTGTATCAATGTAGAAACCATTCATTTTTACTTTTTTATCATGTGTTACAGGACCATTTATGGGGTATTTCTTCCCTTTATATGATAATCCTTATCTTTCCATGGATAAGGTGATTATCCTATATGTTTCACATATTTTAAGGTATGCATTAATTGTTGTTTTATGGCACTGCCAGCATAATTGCCTAGGTTGAGTTCATCCCAGTTAAACTAGGATGCAACCAACCAATTTAAAGTAGGTTGACCTCAACCAATGAAATATAAAACCAAGGGGGGTCCCTTGGGTTTATATTTCATCAGTTGATATCAACCAAGTTTAAATTGGTTGAGTGCATCCCAGTTTAACTGGGATGACTTCATCCTAGGTAAATATGCTGGCAGTGTGGGGTATTCATGATTAAATAATTTACAAAGCTCTATTTCCCTTTTTCTAGGTGTCTTTTGTTTATTTGAAATCTATGAGGTAATAATTATTGGCCTAGCTGTAATTTTAGGACATCTTTATTGCCTGTAAGGCTGGCAGTGTTGGTATTTCCAGCAAACCCTCTACTACCAAAATATACAGTGCAAAGATCATCCCTCTTAACCCTCCAAATTTCATGTAGAAATACTCTGAATGGAAGTATAAAATTCTAATTCTCCTGGAGAATCACAACATTGACTAATTTCTTATCCCTATCAAACCAGAAAATCACAAGTCTACCTGGGAGCACAATAGGTCTGTAATCTGATCTCTCAAGTTGTCTTCACTAATATCCATCACAGAGATACTATCAGGACTTGGGCAGCCCTTTGAGTTGCCCATCAAGACTCCTCTGCTGGAGGTATAATTCATTGGCTCCAAAAGTTATTGGTTTCCAAGATGAAAGGTGATGACACAGTTTCCAAGGTTGCTGAACGGCTTGAAGCTCTGGTAACTCAAAAAAAAACCCTTTCCTGAAACACAATCAACACTCCTTCCCTTATCAACTTATTGCCCAACAACTGGGTCAACTGCATTTCCTCTCTTATAAAAAAACCGCAAGTTTCTGCAGAAAAAATCACAATGGCTCTCAATTTCTTTGCCATATGAATCAAAACAGAAAACAGACAGAACCTATAAATTTATTGTTGAAATTAAAAAGCAGAAACCTGTTTTATATTCTAAACCCATGTGGTTTCTTCCTAAACCACCTCATGAATTTTTATAAGACAATGACTCAGTTCAAATCATAATCATCTCAAGTGATTAGGATTTTATAAATTCTCTTTATCCTCCAACTTCTTTCCACCATTAAATTCCCTTCTTAAAAACCATATAAAACCATCTACTATTCCTTTTATTGCTTCTCCTTTTTTCTTTCCCTTCAATATCTCCTTGTCCTCATTCTTCCCTTTGACATCTCCTTGTCCTCATTCCAACAATCACTCTAATCCAAAACATATCTGCTGTTTACCTGAATCTTTAGAATTCTTCTACTTTATCATCTAATTTACCAGTCAAACATCATCAATATTATTACCTTCTCTTACTAGTGATACACTGTTGGTTTCTCCCTTTCTTATCATTCTTTTCACTCCCATTATTTTGTCTTCTTTTGCTTGATGCCTCAAACTGAAACTTTATCTTTCTTCTTTGCAATAGCTTCTAACTCTACAGCCACCCTCTACTTCATCTAAAATTTGTTCATAACTATAGCATAAAAAACAAATTGTGTTCATGTGGTATGCTTAAACTCTTTCTCTTAAAAAATCTTTCTCTTTCATGTAATTTTTCCTAATCATTGTATTTTTTCTTAGTCTGGTTTTTGGTCAACAGTAATTCTCATATTCAAAAACAATAGGTATCATTGATGAAGGCTGTTTTTTCTACTGGAAAACTTCCATGAAGGTTGCCACACTGTGAGGGTTCAGCCCCTTCACTAGTTCTTTATGGAAGGAACCATAGTATTTGAGGTGGTGAGGAGAGATCCTAGTACCAATGTGGGTTGAATTGCAATCTATACAGGATAGAAAGATCTCTCTTGAGTATCTACACATGAAGGAAAAGAGGAAATGGATTGAGAAAAGAAGGGAGGAAGAAATGGTACTTACCAAGACAGGAGAGAAAGATCTCCACTTTCTAGGTAACGGAGAAGGGAAAGACTAAATACAATACAGAAATGTCTTATGAAATCTTGTGACATGTTTTGTGTAAGCCTGTGAGGAGCAGAGCTTACCTTCTCCCCTCCTATAATAGGAAATGGAGGAGGAAATAAAGGGAAACCAATGACAAAGAGAGAGGAAAGAGACAGGAAAGTGTATAAGAAAATTAAATCAGTATGAGGGGGGGAAGATTCTGGTGATGTGTGATAGAGGGTGTCAGATGTATGTAGATGTGTAGTAATATTCTTTTTCTTTTTCTTTGTCTTCTTTGTTTTTCCTGCTTCAAGGGCCTTGAGACAGTTGTCAAGTTCCAAGAATCTGAGTGACTTGAGATAGTTTTCAAGTTTTCTGTTGGCTGTCCAGTTCCACTTGGGAAAGTTCTGGGTCTATTTGGGGGTCCACAGACTCAACAGTGTTGTCAACAACTGTTATGGACCCCAGTGCAGATATGTCAAAGCTTTCAGGGAGAGCAGAAAGAGAAAGTCTCTTCTTCTTCATCAGAATGCCATTGATTGAGTCAATGAGGATCTAGACCTTGAGGGGTGTGCTTCATGGATAGAATATTGGAAGTATTCATTGAGTGGAGACAGGTGGAATTTACTGGGACAGAACAGATAATGGTGGTACTATTTGAAGCAAGTGGGTTGGCATAGAAACCAGCTCCAACAAAGGAGAAATCAATTCCCCCCTTGGCCATCACATTTTCTCATCTCAAAATCACATTTTCTGGTCTCAAATGGGTCTCAAGAATATTAAGATCCATGGTATTTTTTCCTCAGTAATGAACAAAATAAACATACAGAGGTTTCACATATGCATTCAGTCTAAGCTGCCTCAAAAGAATCTGAATTCCTGCTCAAGCCATCATTTTACCATTTTTGGTGAATTGATTCAATTCAACAACAGTCCCTATGAATTCAAGTCCAGGGAGGGTATTCCTATATTATAAATGTTATCAATGATTTTTCCAAATTCCTTTGTGTGTACCTCATGAAATATAAAGTGATTCCTTCTCATGCTTCAAGATTTTTCATGCATTCTTTGAGAAACCTGGGTCCCATAAGATACAATATTTCTGGTCAGATAATGGGGGAGAGTAATTTTTCCAAGAAGTTCTCCACCTACCTAACCACAGCTGGGATCAAGAAAAAACCGGGTCTTCTGCACTCTCCTGAACTTAATGGTGTGGCCAAGAAGACTCATTGAAAATTAAGAAACATAGTCCAAACATTGCTTCTGAATTCCAGACTTCCAAAGTATTTCTGGGACAACTCTCTCTGCCACTTGCTCTTCATCTACCAATCTATCCCCTTCCATACAACAAACATCTTTTGCTCTCCAAGCTCCACCCTATCTATCCTTCCGGTCAATCTCAAATATTTTCATTCTTTTGGATGTCTAGTGTGGTTAACAGTCCCCAAAACTACCTGCAAGAAGCTTGAAAATAATGGTTGCTTGCCTATTCTCCTCTTGTATCTCACTGACCAAAATGGTTATTGCCTTTGGGATCTCAAAGGACAGTCAGCCTTCAATTCCTAAGACACCATCTTCAATTAAAAAACTTTCCCCAATGGCTCCCTTCTTGAGTTTCCCCCCCTCTGGTTTTAGTAGTAATCCAATTGTCATATGATTTTTATGGCATGTAGATGATCTCAAAGATAAAGAACATTCAATATGTTGCTGTAGCCTTTTCAGGTTCAAGCTCAGCTTTGGTGGTTCAATATTTCAAAGCACGACAGGACCACATCAAAGAGCTCTGTGACATGGAGGAAGAAGATGCCATCTGCACACCAAGGATCCCCAGAAATATTTCCAATCATTACAAGAAACCAATTTGAAATTCATGCAAGACTATTCAAGGATCCCTTTTTCCTTAATCCTTTGTACAATGGAAGGTTATCTGAGATAATTTTCTGAATGCCACAGCCTATTGCCTCAATCCTGTGTATAATTAAAGTTTATTGTAGAGATTTTTTTGGTAAGATTGAAGAAGCTTCAATGAAAGAAATTGAAAGATAATTTAGGGTTTTTTGAGCAAAATGGGGAATTATCAAACAGCCTTGTCAATTATGGGATATAGAGGTGTTAAGAGAATAATGAAATTTTGTGTTATTTTACACAACATAATTATTGAATCAAGATCAGATCATTATAGATTTATTGGAAACAATTCTAAATCTGCTCAATTTATATCAAATCATAGTAACCCCTTATTAGAACACTCAACAATGGCTTATATTCAAAGAAACAAAGAACTTCACAATTCTGTCACTCATTCCAGATTAAGAGAGGACCTGAATATCCACAACTGGGTTCCAAGGGGAATTATGGTTGAATATTTCTTATTGATTATGTTTTTTTCATCATTCTTTTTTATATTCACAAGATAAGAATTTTTTTGTATACTTACTGAATAAATGTCTTGTTTATTGTACAAGATAAGATTTTTTTTTCCACACTTACTGAAGAAGATGCTTGTTCATGTTTCTTTACTTACTAAAGATTTTTTTTATACTCACTTTTTTCATTCTCCAAAGGAATACAGGAAGCTTTTTCCAACACTGATGAAGATTCATTTTTATGCTCACTTTTGTGAATATTCTTTCTTATGCCCACTTCTTTTCAATTTACATTCACTTTTTTACATTTAATTTCACTGAAGGATATTTGGGGCAAGACTATTGAGAAAAATAAAAATTCAATCCAAAAGAAATGTGGGGAAGAGAAAAAAGGGAAAAATCACTAAGATATAGGCAGAAGAGGAAATTACAAATTGAATATATAAGAACAATCAAATTCTCCTAATATATAGCCATTTTTGTTTCATCTTTTTCTTCATGATTCTTAGTACCAATCTGGTTGTTGCTGGCCACCTGTTTGTTATCAACCACCAACTTATCTCCTCTTCTATTTTTTATTTCTGTTTCAAGATTTTTCCTGGAAATTGTGCTCTTTTCTTCTGGGATAAGTTGGCCTTCAGTCAAAGCTGCAAGTCTCTTTTTGGATATATCTGTTTATTTTGCAAAATGAAGAGAGTTTCTGTCTTCAACTTTTTCTGGGACCTGACTGGGGCGGTGATTCTTTGCAGCTTTCTGACCATTTGGGTGTTTTGTAGGAAAATTGGAGACAGACAATGATGGATATGGGGACTGGGATAGGGATATTGAAGCAGGGGGGAACTCAATAGGATTCAAAATTTGGTCCTTATTGCCATTTTGGGAAAGAATTTGAGCTTCTCCCAGGCTGGCAGGGACTTGAAATGAGCCTTTTGTTGGTCCTGGTAAAGCTGCAAGGCAGACTTCACCCATTCAGTTGGGCTAGAGCCACTTGGAGGGTTGTGTTCAATCAAATTATAGATTTTTCTGAAATTGAGTGTGGCCAGGTTGAGAGAAGCCCACCTGTAAAATGAAAAAAAAAAAAATCTGGTGCCTGTTTGTAGAATGAAAAAATACATGGGCAAAAATACCTTGTCCTAATCTGGTTTTATTCTTGATGGTTCAACTTGCTATGAAAGTTGAATTCCACTGCTATTTGTTGAAAGAAGGTCTGCCCCATTTGAGTGACAGAAAACCTGGGCTGCTTGCTGATTTTGAGCCAAGATATTGCAAGCCTGGCCAACCCAATTTGGTGGGCATTTTTTTGACTTCTTTTTATTTGGTTGTCATTTCTATTTCTGGTTGGGGGAGGTTCATTTTGGTTTGGCTGTGATGGTTGCTGTTGAGCTCAGAAAATATTTACCCTACCAAGCTCCATAGGGGTCCCTAACTTTGGTGGCTCAGTCCAATAAGTTTTCCAGGTCTTGTTACAGAGGGCTAACAAGGGCACCAGGGTGGCGCGCGGGGGCTCTGCCTTTTTAAAGCTTGCTTAGAGTATTGTCTTGATAAATATTTGACAACTGTGGAGCTCTTAGCAATCTCAACAGTTATTTTACCAAGTGTTTCCACAATTGTGGCTTGATAACTCGGCTCTTTTGCTGAGTTACCAAGCCAATCCACACTCATGGTCTTCTGCACCTTGAGTTGCAGAGGAACACTACACAGGGTGGGATTGTTGAAACTTGCGCTCTTGATACCTCAAAATCTCACTCAATTCTCTGTCCACGCTATCTGCTTGACTGGAGGATCTCATCAAGCTGAACCTAATTGATACATACTTCTAGGTAATAGACAACAAATGCGCAGTCTAAAGCAGCAATTTGCTGTAAGTTATCAAGAAAATTCTGATGATATTATTTAGGTGGAGGCTCACCTGAGAAATGAAGATGAAGACGTGTGAGATTTTTAGAAGAAGTGGAATGAACATAGATGAGAAATGTAAGGCATTTGCAATTGAGATCAAGTTTGATTGATACAATAAAAATAATAAGATGAATAATATACAACTACATGAAAACTTGTGTCAGCTTGCTACTAGTTCAGAGACAACCTGACTAGAACAATAAATAAATTAATAAAAAATACATAGGAAAGAGACATTATTACATAAGTAATAATGTAACAGAAATTATAAGAAACATAAGAAAAAGATAACATTTTAAAATATAAACATTATTAAGTATTAATAATGCTATAAACAAATATAATAAATAAATTAATAATAAAATAAATAATAACTCATTAACCTTTGAGATAAGTGAGAATATTATTTCATATTCTGAAAGAGCAAGTAAAATAACCTAGGGTACCTCAGCCAAAGTACCCTAGAAAACTTACTCCTTCTAATAATAAAATTAACTTAAAGAATACTCCTACTAAGCGCTAAAATACTTACTAGGTATAAACATATGTAATATGAGAGTATTCTAATAAGTAGAAGTCATCAAAATACGGGATAATTACTTAAATAAACTATTTAATTATCCTTTAAACACATAAAGAAAATATTAAATAACATTTGACATAAATATCACGCTGTTTTATAGTCTTTGTATTATTATTAACTTATAAAAATACATACAGTAAAAGTTAAATAATATCATAACAGATGAAAGACACGAAACAGGGGAGAAAGGAAACATCAGAATACTTCAAACAAATCTAAAAGAACTTGTACAATTAAAATAAATGACAAGCTTATTTAATCACGGGAAAATAATAAATGTTGACACTTTTCCCATGATGTTTGCTTGTCAAATAATTGAATGGAGAGCCTTAAAAGCGCCCTCCATGCAATTATGACAAGAACTCTCATGGTACAGAACCTTACATATGAAATAACCAAATTAAACAGAAATAAGATTCTGTACTATAATTTGATTATTTCTTTTTTATTCTATTGATCAAGTGATCAATACATGTTGTACATCAAACTAAGAGCTCTTGAAGCGCCCTCAGATGATGTCCACAGATGACTGACAGACTGTATTAATTATTGACAGCCTGTACATGTAATAATTTGATAAATTACATCATTTATTTCTACTAAGGATAACTCCTTCCTTGTAGTATTCCCATAGCCAAAATAATACTTGCTGTTTTGCCATCAGGGCTCCAGAAAGGCATTTAATAGGCCCTTTCTTCCCCCTGTATTTTGATTCCGCAAGCTTTATCATATTTACAACCAGCATTCCACCAGTCCAGCTCACTAGTGTCCTGCCCAGTAAATCAGTCCTCAAGACTCAAATACTCTTTCTCTCAACTCCCACTCTGCCCAGCTGTCCACCACACCTTTCCAACCGCTTCAAGCTGTCCATTTATCCTCTGAAAAGTCCCCACTCCTCCCCTTAAAGCCTACAGTAAGTCTTTTTCTTTCAGGAGTTGTGGCCCTTTTCAGCCACTATTACCACTGGGATCTAAACCACCCCTGCTTGCAGGCCCCAGTTTATTAAGGCCTTAAATAACCTTTGGAGGGAACTAAACCACCCCTGCTTGCAGGCCCCTCCTAAAAACCTTTAATATCTTTTATATTAATAAAAAAGATATTAAAAATCACCCAAAAACCCTTATTTTATATTTTTTTTTGCCTTGCACCTTGTGTAGCTAGAAGGATACCAGTCCTTGGCATCACAGAGCGTTACAACTTGGTTGAACTAAATACATCTAGGTTAGGGTTACTGAATATAATAAACCAAATCTTGAACTAATCTGATTTAATCCATAGCATGGTGCATGAGAAGATGACCATTGTTTAGATGCCTCAATACTAGGCTATCCTCATTTGTCTCATCAACAGAACTTCTGCTCCTCACCCTTACTCACAACTCCTCTGTTGTCTACTCTCAAGATAAATGTTTGGCAACATTTTCATTGATACTCAAACCATCCTTGGATCAGCTTTAGCACATCTAGCCTTTCTAGCTGCCAACTTGGTGAGAAATGCACAACCAAGCATTTCACTTCTCTAACCCTACTCCTTCTTCTGTTTCTTTATCACTAATCCTATATTGTTCTTTTCAGTATTGCCACTTTATATCTCTTAATGTTTATTATTTCAGTCTTCACATAAATTCATGTTAACCTCAAAAATAGGGTTTGCTACTATATTCTTCTTTTCCCAACACCTTGATCAATCACTAACTTCTGTCTACTTTCAGTTCTTTATACTCTTTTTGTCCATCCATCTCTAAGTTTTAAACACTTCTTATATCTTATTCTATCTTGAGCTTCAGGGTTTGTTAATTACTTTTCTATGTTTTTCTCATACTATTGGTTTATTACCTTGTCTTCTTTTAGCTTCTGTTATTTTGTCTTTAAGTAATAGAACTGGGTCATAGTTTGAATAGGTATTTATCAAGTGGGGAGAAGTTGGGGGTGTTGGTTGGGGGGAGGGTTCACTATTGAATAAATTGTGAAAGTTATTCACAAGTTAGCTTGTCAAGCTTGATAGAGTCCCTAACTTTAGGAACCTCTATCAAGAATCCTAACAATTTCATAGTATTTGTGCACTATAGAGTGCACAAGTGGGGCTTGTCTTGATAAAGTGAGCTTATCAAGCAACTTTATTGAGACAATTGTGGATGCTCTTACCAAGCCACTTTGCAGAGACAAAGTAGATGCTCTCAGAGAAAAGTTCCCCATGTCACCAAACCACATGGGAAAGCTCAGCAATTCTATGTCATGTGTGGATGTTGATGAAATGATGCCTCTGAGGCAGAGGAAGGATTTTGTATGGGCACAAGGGGCTTGAGACCACAAGAGACTCAATGGGCTCAGGGAAAAGGCGCAGAGGACTTATGATGATATTTCTTTGAATCTGCAGGGCTTTTATGTACTATCTTTGGGGGACAAAATGTGGGACAGAAGTTGAACTGAATATGCATCTGGAACTCAGGGAATGAGTGACATGTATGGAAAAGGGGAAAGAGGAAGGAGAGACCCGTGAAATTCCAACAGATATCAGTATCAAATAACAGGTATTCTCCGTCATAAGCTTGAGTCCCGTAAGCGCGTCAAGCTATACTGGACGGCCATAAGCATAAATCATGAAAGACGACAAAGGCCGTTGGCGTCAAATTGCGAACATCGCGTGGAAGAGGTGGGACTCCTAATCAATCGGGACATGCCGGTGATTGGGACTCTTATCGAGTGATCATGCTGGTTCATGGGCATATTTAGTTTACATATCATGTAATTTAATTCTTGCCATTTCAGTTCAAAACAAAACAGAAAGATGGTGGCAATGTGGCCGTGTTTGGGGGGAAAAATTGAGGACTTGGGAGGCTGGTGAGGTCTTAGCAAGTTTCGGCGAGTTAGATTTCAGATTGTGTGAGTATAAGCTATCCTGCTGGCTTTGTGTTTGGGCGTGCGCCTCTCATTCAATGCTCGGATAACCATATGAGCTTGATGAACGAATTAGTTGATTTCAACAAGTTCAGTCTCTTCATGAGTGGTAGACAAGCCAGGGCTAAAATCATGAATGGCTAACTGTCCTTAACCAATTGTATATCCCCCCCACCCTGGCGCTGGAAACATACGACTGTATGGGTAGAATGCAGGGTTGTACGTCGAAGGAGCTTGCATGGAGGTGATAAACGAGTTTTGCGGGTGTGGAAAGATGTAGATGCATAAAGTGGTTCCTTCATGCGTCAGAAAGACAAACGCTTCATACTAAAATTCACGTGTATCATTGAGCGGGTGACTTTTCCGCAGGGTAATGGTGGCGCGAGCTCCAGTGAGTTTGCAAAGAGGAAAGCTGACCCGGCGTTAAAGAGGTTTGGGATTCAGTTCGGATGACGGAACCGATAGACCTGGGAGGAAGAGATTGTCTTTAGCGATGTGCGTTTCGAAATAAACCTTTCACAGATAAAGCAAGGAGAAGGCAAACATGAAAAAGGCGAATGTTCCACCGCTAGATGCCATGTAAGTTGCCATGGTGTTTAGAGGTCCTCTGGGACCTGCGCCTCGACTAATGATGGAAAACCCGCCGTACAAAAAACCCCTACAAAATAGCGGCGATGTTTAGTCGAAAATCAGGTCGTGATTAGGAAAGTTGGAGTTGGGAGGGATTTTAGGGAGACAATCTTGATATATGAGCAGACGAGGGTCCTCACAGAGTCATTCCGACCGCACCTCCCATCGCGGCACCCATTCCCACTAGCCATCCAATGTAAAAAGGTCATAGTACATTGTATCCTGAGCTTCCCTATCCACGGATGTCAGAACTAGGAATGTAAATCTGATCAAGACCTACTTTTTTGGAGAATTGACTGCTGTTGAGCCTGATCGTGTGAGACAGGTACCGGCATTTTCGGGTATAAATAGACGTAGACCTGTAATCAGAAACGGGACTGAGGCTGTCGAGGTTGTCGTTGGATTTGTTGTGCCATAGATGTCACAGACCTCTCCTAGACTCGCCGCAGCACGATCCAACCTCATCCCGGGACAAACCCGGGAAGGCATACATTACCCACTACTCTCGTACACGTTCTGAGCCTGATCTCTCGATTTTAGCGAAAGCCAATCTCCTCCTCTGGTTTCTTGACTTCCGACTACTAGTTCAATCCCACAAGCAGTCAATTCGAACGGACGGTTTCAACTCCTTGATCGGTGGCTCAGAGGATGTCGGAATCGACCGTCTTCGAGCGATTAGCGTTATTTTGCCTTAATTCTGGGGGGGTATACACCACGGATGCAATCTCTCCTCCATTCACTAAGTGCTGACGGCGCGAGGATCGAGTCGGACAAACCGATGTCTAATGTTTTTGAAATAAAATTGGTTGGTAGATGCCTGGTCTACCCAATTGGTTGGGAAATTGGTTCAGAAAACCCAAATGATTTGGTTGTAGAAACCAATTCTGCTTGCTAAATAGTTTCTAAAACCAAATTGGTTGGAAAATAATATTCCTGCAGCTACATTTGGTTACAGGAATGGTTTGAACCATTTCTGTTTTCAGATTTTCATTACTCTCAACACCTGAACTCAAAGAAATTGGTAGTCTGTGAAGGAAATGTGACCAGAGGCCTAATGAGGAGAAAGAATGAGCTGGGAAAATCAAGAGCACAGAATGCTCAGGGACTCAGAACACCAGGATAGAAGTCTCCCACGGAGCAGGTCTAGCTAGTATGGACTCAGAACTAAGTGAGGTTTGTACTTCAGATGGGAGCAGATGAAATACAAGATAGGGAAGGGGCCTAAGTTGAGGGCCTAGCTGTGCTGAGGACCATAAATGAGTGAAAAAGAATAAAAACAAATAAGCCCTCTTTTGGGCATGGTGCAGAATTCTAACAGTCTGCTTGAGGAGAGAAAAATAGGGAGACTCATCTTTTGTATCTTGGAGGTTCTTGATCTGTCTGATGTTGAAGTCAAGGAATTGGCACGATGGGGGAACGGTGGATGTACCAGGTTGGTAGATTGAACATGGGTAATCTGGGTCTGGTTTAAAAATCTGTGTAAACAAGAAGAGGAGTGGGATCAAAGAACTTATGAGTAAAAGGGATCAAGCTTATACAAATCTTGATTTGAAAGATGTACCATCCAGCAAGGGTACCCTCTCTTGCTACCAGCCATTCCAATGATATCTTTCTGCCAAAAAAATTTGAGGACTTTTCCAAAGTAAAATGTCCATTCAAAGTTGATTTAACCTGAGTGCTTCAGCTCAATAGTTGATGATGGGTTGGCTAAGGATATAAGCTCAAGTTTTGAAATGTCAGGGTGCATCTCTACAGTGACAGCACCATGAATAGGATGGTTGAGAAGGCAGTATACAACTGCCCTGTTGGAAACTAGACTCAACCGCAGTGGCAGGAGTAATAACCACTCCTCTTTCTAGAGGGGCTGTTGATGACTGGTCACACTGAGGCTATAAGCACTCCTTAATCAATAGGTAGGAAGGGTGAGAAGATAAGAGTTCAGACTTACTTGGAATGGGAAGTCAAGCTGAGATATTGAAGGGAATTTATAGTGATAAAGGAAAAAGAGAATTGAAAGCCCCAATTGTAGTGTTCAACTGAAGTCAAATACTACAATATTGGCCGGCTTGGTAAAAAAAAATCTGAGGAATCTCCTCTCTTGGATCTCCTTCCTAACTTATAACCTTGACATTTGAAATCTTCGCCAAAGGGTTGAAGGTAGATAGAGAGGTGTTGGCAAGAAGTAGTGGTTGAATAGAGGCCTATAGGCAGCTTGAAAGTTTTGAGGTAAGTTGGGTGCATGTCTGGTTTGGTTGCTAGATTTTTGTTTGTTTGTCTTCTTCATGATCTAGGAGGATAGCACTGGACTGAATCATCATCTGCCGTGTTTGAGTTGAAGAGGCAATGAAAATACTTTGAGATAAAAGCATATTGCAAAGTAAGGCCAATTGGTCCATCTTGAAGGACTCAATTGGAATTGATGGGGGACAGTAGCTTTTTGAGTAATAGGTGATAGGTGGTTTTACCTCCCCAGATAGCTCCTCCAGCTGGATGCCGCAGTAATATCAGAGATTTACCGCCCCCTCTGGAGTTGCCCTAAGAGCATCCACCATTGTCTTGCTAACTTTTCCGCAACTGTGGAGAGGTTAGCAAGCGCAATGGTTACCCTACCAAGAAACCACACCCTTGTGACTTGGTAGGGGGGCTCTGCAGCTGGCTGACCAAGCATCCCCACCCTTGGGGACTCTTCATGTTTCTTGGTAAGCGGGGCTTTAGGGGAGGATCAAGGAGTTGATTGTGGGAACGGAGGAGATCTTACCTTACCAAGCTCGTTAGAGGTCTCTAAATTTAGAGACCCCTAACAAAAATCTTAAAGATTCCTCAGTTAAAGAGGCCTAAAGAGGCCACAAGGGTGGTGCACGGGGGCTTTGTCTCTGTCAAGCTGGCTTACCAAGCTACTTTACAGAGACGGTGGTGGATGCTCTAAGGATTAGCTGTGCGGCCACTACTCTCGTATAGGATTGGCTAAGGTGCGCTGCGCTTCACGCGCGTGACCTCGCTGCCGGAGCCGCGTTCAACAACAAGACCTGATGACATGCTGTCAGTGTCACAGGGGTTTCCCCAAGTTCTATTGACGACCATCACCCAACTTTAAATCCCGGTCATTGCGTCTCATCGCCTGGAAAACAATAGCAAGAAGTTTAGCATCTACCAACAACCAACACCCGAAATACTACAGAAGAAGAAAATGATGATGGCCCATTCACATCCGCACACCAAATCACTATTATCGAAGCATTCTAAGAACTTAGCCTCAAGCTTAGTCTCACTAATTTCAATCTCCTCTCTCATCTTACTCGCATCTGCTCAACATGACTTCAGCTCCAACGTGACCGATCTCAGTGGAACTTGGTCTTCTGGATGGGGGACCGTCCGTACTGGTGCTGTTCGTCTCATTCTTCCTCATGTCCCATTCTGTTGCCGGGTCGCTAAACCACCTTATCTTGCACTCAGGGATTCGCCAACCCGGTTAACTTCTCATTCAACTACCCGCCTACGTCGGGGATCTCCATGAGCTTCACCAACGATGGTTTCTGGGAAGAGGCGCAGTACAGATTTGTTTCTAACGGTGAGTAAACCCCAACTTGGCTGATATAAGGGAAAAAAGACACCTGAATTACCGGGCTTCCAAACACCACTCGTTCCCATCTAGGTACCAGACCAAACTGTGTCAAGGCAATCGTACTATGGCAACATGGTCGATACACTTTAGAATCCAATGGCTCGCTGACCACTCAGCCCATTGAAGCTGACGGGCGAATTCAAATTCAAGATCCCTGTGCCGCCCAAACCTCAATCATTACTTATTACTACCAACCGGGGCTCTACCAAACTTGGCAAATCTACAACGATGCTCATCACAACAGTAAGCTCATAGCTATTAGCTGAACGTTCTACTTATCCATGCAGACTAGTATAAATTAATCATTGTTGTCTTCGTCCTTTCTCCTTTAGCGTATAACTTACAGCTACAGGCATTTGATAATGCGCTTTTCCCCAGACTTTATCTCGTCACTCGACCACCAGACATGCTTCCAACCAACCAACTCACCTCGCAGTCGAAAAAATCTAAACGCTCGCTACCCGAACAGAATACCGGCTCTGGTCCTTCGTCTTCTGGGCTGTGGAAGAGATGGTATGATGCCTGGATGTCTTGATAGAGACAATGCGTCTTTCGTGGATTATTTCCTCCTTTTTTTCTTTTTTGATCTATTTTTGTAGAGCTTATTGTGTAATCCATATATCAGAGCATCATTTCATTCCTCTCTTTATTTTTTGTACAAAGCTTGGCCAGTTCTCTCCTGCTTCCGTTACCAGCAGTTCTGGTCTCCCTTTGAATAATCATCCCACCAACTCCATGTTTCAGTTTTTTTCTAAAATTTGATCGCCTCTGCGGTTGAGGTAAGATCCTAATCTTGCTTGATGTGGTATTGCATTATTTTTTTTACATACACCCTTTGCGCAGTAATAAACATCGAAATGAATCGTCATGCACAGTACTTTCCAATGACTTCCTCGGTAAAAATTTCCACGGTTAAACTCCCTGGGACCTACTTATGTTGACCGTGTACCAGCAGAATAACATTCGTGGTACCCATAGATCCCGCTAGCTAGATTGAAACAGGGCTTCATTTTGATCAACCATGACTTGAGTATATGTCAGTTTCCACCGCTCGTCCATCCCGCCCAAAGAATTCCCCTGTGCGTATGCGCCAAGTGGGAGTCTGACCAGACGGGCTTGCAACACCATGTGAGATTTCTGTCTACTAAAGATGTAAACAAAACATAGACAATTACCTTCACTATGTTTCTTCTAAGGACCAAGATCAGTGGATACATTATTAGCACAGTAGGAGGGGAAGGAAGAATCTCTCACCTTATAAAGCCTGTAAAGAAAGTGAGAGGATGGAAACAACCCACCTTATAGCTGAATAGCAAGCAAGTAAGAATCTCTACTGAGCTTGGAGGACAGGCAGTCAGTACTAAATACAGCCATTGCACTTGAGATTATGTAATCAGTGAAAATCCTTTGAAGTGCATGAAAGGAAGGGGCTTCACAAACAACTGTTTTTAAAGCCAGAGGCAAGGAGGAAAATGATTTGGAAAGGCCTATCAATACCCCAGCACATAGATGTTGCCTACACTATGAACCCTCTCTTCAAATAGTCCAACATACATAGGTTTTCTTAGCTCTTGACTGTCATGCAACCAACCCAGTGTACTAAGAGGGGATTTAGTTGGCTTTAAGCGCAAGATGGAGAAGAGGCAAAGTCTCAAAGATAGGTTTGAAGAAGTATTGAAGATAAGTTTGAGGATTTGTAGTTCAAGAAAAACTTCAAAGATGAACATAGGTGATCTCAGAGGGGATGGAATCACTTGATACTCAGCCAGGATGATGGCAAGCTGAACAGTTCACACCAAGAAAAACAATGATCACTTTTCTACAAGTGACATCAGAAAGTAATGGCTTGGTGCCCTAAACCTAAAAAACAAGGGAAAAAACAGGCTTGTTAGGAAGCCTATGACATCATCAGCAACAATCAGCAGGCCCCACTCACTGTTAGGGTGGTCTGGGGCCTGATAATGGGTAGCTGGGTGCTTAGAGAGTCAGAAATGAGGCAGGTAGGGTTCTGAGAGCTCAGTCCGAGTGAAAATGATCTAAAAATAAAAAAATAAAATAAAATAAAATAAAATAAAATAAAATAAAATAAAATAAAATAAAATAAAATAAAATAAAATAAAATAAAATAAAATAAAATAAAATAAAATAAAATAAAATAAAATAAAATAAAATAAAATAAAGAAAAGAAAAGGCTTGTTAGCAAGCCTGCATCAACACAAACAATCAGAAGGCCCCACTCACCTTTAGGGGGCTGGGGCCTGATACTGGGTAGCTGGGTGCTTAGGGAGTGGGAAATGAGGCAGGGGGGGGGGGGGTGTGCTGAGAGCTTGTTCTGAGCAAAAAAAAACTAAAAAAAACCAAAAAAAAAAAATGGCTTTTTAGCAAGCCTGCATCAACACAAACAATCAGCAGGCCCCACTCACCTTTAGGGGGGGCTGGGGCCTTAAAAAGGGTAGCTGGGTCAACAGGAAAAATCAATTGTCACAAGACTACAGGTGACATCAGCCTAGGTTCAATGAGCTGCCCATTAGTAGCACAGTTGGCCTCATGTACAGCCCCTTGTAGGGCACAAAGGGGCCATTTTAGCCTACTTGGAGTGGAATCAGAGCAAGAAAAAAGCTGCAGCCATTGTTTCTTGATGTCACCAGACGTCAGGTGACAATTTGTTTTTCCTGGTGGGTGGTGAGAAAGTTTCAGAAGGAGGTGGGTTGATACTGGGCAGCGTTGCAGTTTGAAATTGCTTAAAAAACAATTGTACAAAAAAAAAAAAAACCTGTACCAAAAAAAAAAGAAAAACACATAAAACAAATGTGATACAATTAGAAGTGATGAAGGGGGAGAAGATTGTTGAACAGACTCAAGAGATACTCAGAATGAGGACTGGTTAAACTGAGGAGAGCTGATGGTTTGTTATTGCTTGTACTAGGCTATGTATTTATAGACTAGTTACAAGTGGTCAATTTGTGGTTGATAAATGAATAATGGATAATAAATAATAATGTATAATTAATAATAAATATCAATGTAAGAAGATGGGAAAAGATCAATTTAATGTGAGTCTTACTGAGTCAATAAAAAATAACTACTACAACAGGGATCAAAGTCTACATGTGTGTGTTAAGTTATTGGAAAATAGTATTATGAGTCAACAACAAAAAGAGTCAGTCCAACTAATCATATCAATTATCATTCATATTTTAATGGTCTTTTGGGGATGAGGAGACAGAATTCCAACAAAATGTCACTGACAAATGGACCCAAGAGCCAAACAACGGGCCCCACTGACCTTTTGGGCTGGCTGGGGCCTGGGAGGGGGTTGTGGCCCAAGTTTATTTTTCCATAGCCCATTTGGAAGAGATTCTTGAGTTGGAAGACAGCTGCTCCATTCCCATTAGATCCCAGAAAGTGTGTGGCAATAGCCGGCTTGATTGACAGATCTTGTTGAGGATTCTGAAAAGAGTTGTAGAAGATTGAATTAGATTCAATTAGGTTTACACAATTGAGGAAACAAGGGAAAATAATATGGAAAAGTTGGAGGAAGGAGGATTCAGAAAGACCTTGGGATGATCAACAAGTTGTATCAAGGATGAAAGCAGGTGGTGGATCCCCTGGATTTGAGGTATCATTTCTGAAGTTTTGATCTGCAATGTAAATAAAAATCTGAAGTCCTGAATTTTCATCTTCTGAGTTCAAAAGCAGAAAGATTTCAACTTCATTTTCTGACTGAAGGAGTATGTGGTGCAAA
The DNA here is from genome assembly GCA_007896445.1 of Puccinia hordei. NCBI lineage: Eukaryota > Fungi > Basidiomycota > Pucciniomycetes > Pucciniales > Pucciniaceae > Puccinia > Puccinia hordei. The sequence continues at coordinate 117,297 of RDRW01000562.1, forward strand.
GAGTTTGGTTGGGGCATGATGAGTCTTATTTCAGGGTGAGATGATGATTGGGTTGCTCTGTTGAGGTGTGATGATTGGTTCATTGTTTTCAGATCAATGAGTTTTTTTTTGGGGTGAGGTGATGATTGGGTCTATCAGTCGAGGTGTGATGATTGGTTTTTTTTTTTCAGGTTGATGAGTGTTTTATTGGGTTGAGGTGATGATTGATTGGTTCATACAAGGTGTGATAAGGGGTGTTTCAGTTACCAGCAGGGCTGCAGGAATGAAGGGTTTGGATTATATATGTGGGTTTTTGTGTTTTCTGTGTTTTCAAAACCCGTTTGGTTTTGGGATACCCCTTTTTGGAAACCCGTCAATTAGAAAGTTTGGATTTGGTCATTTCTAATTGACGGGTTTCACTTATGGGTTTAGTCATATTTGATATGCCCTATTGCTTATAGATAATTTTGTACTTCTTCAGCTCTCTTTTTCTTTTACTCATTGAATTAATTACACTTCTTACCTGGTATCCAACTAATCATCACCTTGGTTGTGTCCTGAGTAAATTCCTTGAGTACATTACACCTTCATCAATTGGAGATTTCCTCAAAACCATTTTACTTTTTGAATTTATTCTCAAGAAATCCTTGAAAATAATGCTTGAAATTTATCCATTTCCTTTGCACTTTGATCAAATAAATCCCCTTCTGTACATTGGGTTGATTGCATGTCATTCAAAATCCTCTTTGCCTGAAATTACACATGTTTTGGATTGCAGATAGGAAATTGGTTTTCTCTTGGAAATAATGGAAACTTAAGCAGGTAAACTTTTCTATGAATGGAGTAATAATTCTCAATCAGTACTTTCTTCTATTTGAAACTTTTTGTTTTCTCCCACTGTAATGAGTTTCTTCAATATATCACTCTTCTGGGGATTGATAAATCCATGCCCATGAAAAAAAGGGTGTGCGGTTTGCACATCATTTTTTTGAATGGGGTGTGCAACTGCACACCCTCTTTTTGGCGTCAGCACACCTGTAGATGGGCATGCAAACTGCAAACCAATCTACAGGTGTGCAACACCCACCCAAAAAAGGGTGTGCAGTTGCACGCCCCATTCAAAAAAGTGTGTGCAAAATGCACACCCTGTTTATGTATATAGGTAGGGGCATGTGTGCCCCTACCCATATAAACAGAAAGGCAGTGCAAGCCGCACACCCTTTCTATGTGTATAGGATAGGGGCATGCACAACCCTGCCTATGTACATAGGTTCAACCGGAGGGATTTCCTCCGGTAGAGGAGGTTGTATAGCCTCCTCAACCAGAGGGAATCCCTCCAGTCAAGGAGGACTTATAACCTCCTCAACCAGAGGGATTTCCTCCAGTTGAGGAGGCTGCATAACCTCCTTGACCAGAGGGATTCCCTCCGGTCAAGGAGGTTGTATAACCTCCTTTGACCATAATTTCTGCTTTTTTTTCTTCCCCTTGGTCACATGAAGGATTGATTTGGTTGGGGTTGGGGCTCTCTACTGATTTGGGGTTAATTTGAACAAACTTCATATTTTCCAGTGCCCCATGAGGTGGGGGAAATCTGGAAGGATGAAAATAGGTCAAGGCCTGCGGCTGCAGGGTGACGGTGTAGTCCCCACAAGTGGGGACTATGACATCACCCGCTGTGAGAACTCCTTTGGGACGGATGGCAGTTCTGTGAGGGGGAAATAACAATAGACTATTCCAACTAGGTAATACTACTGTTACGGGTGGTTTGAAAGACCTGCCCCTCTGTTATACTACACAGAATTCTTACAACAAAAATTTATTTTATTGTTGTGGCGTAAGACTTTATGATAGAGAAAACTATGAGTAGCAATCCCTTTCAGACTTAGATCAGATGTTTGTTTAGCAGAGCAAAGATATGTATGTTCTGGGGTGGACAATGAATCAATGGGAACTATTCAAGTTGTATTGCCTTCTTTCTTAACCTTCAGCTAAGAGAGCACTGTGATGATAACACTTTACTTTTAAGAGCACAATAAAGGGGCAACACTACTTATTTACCTGTTTTTCTTCTCTGAGGTATGAAAGGTATGCTCAGCGGCAAACTTGATTAAGATCACTATCGGATGCTATGTGTTTTTGTGCAACTACAAAATAGAATTACTTCCCAAAAAAAACTGGCATACAAACTGGCATCCAAAACTGGGATGATTTTTCCTTCTTGGGGGGAACAACCTCCCCTTTATATAGTAAAATATGAGGCATTTTAGCTGGTGAGTAGAAACATGAGGCATTTTAGCTGGTGAGTCCTAGACAAGCATGTGATGAATCATGTGACTATACATGTGACTCTACGTGTGACTATACATGTGACTCTACATGTGACTATACATGTGACTCTGCGTGTGACTATACATTAAACTTTAACTATGTACTTATAATTTAAACAAAACTGATTTTATCCTGACCGGGTTTTGTCTAAGTGCAGCTGGCCCTGTGGTTGTTCAGAGAGTGACTATGGGTTAAATACCCGGCAGAATCCAATTTGTCCATAAAAAAACCAGTAATATCCCTCCTTCTTGATATAAAACTATGCATTTATGTACTTTTGATACTTGAACGCATTTAGCACACCACACCGCCCAAACATGGGTCTGCAACTGCACACCCATGTTTGGGCGGGTGTTGCACGCCTGTAGATGGGCCTGCTGACGCCCAAAAAAGGGTGTGTGAACCACACAACCTTCTTTTGATGGGTGTGTGGTTATCAACCCCCCACTCTTCTTCAAAGACTACAAACCCAATTCACCTGGTATTTCAGCATCTAGCAAAGCTAAAAGTATAGCTCAAGCTCAAAAATGAAAAAATTGTCTTCAAATTACTGCAGAGACAGATCTAAATTCTACTTTCAAGGAATAGAATATTACAGGAGAAATCTGTTCAATTATTGAAAAAAGTCTTACAATTCTGGAAAAGGAAAAATTAAGAATAAATCAGTACATTTTTTGCAGATAATTCTAATGATTCTTGAAAATCAAATTATAGATTGGATACTAATATCCCTAACTCTTACAACTTGCAGAATTGTATCTCCCAACAATAGACTAGAAAATTAGGGGGTATTAAATGTGACCAAATCCATCATTATGTAATTAGGGGTATAAAATATGACCAAATCCACCATTATCTAATCAACTGGTTCTGAAAATCCACCATTTTTAAAAACCATTGATATCAATATAAAATGGGTCAGAATTCTCAAAAGTGAAATTTTGTGGAAAATCCTAATTCACTGGTTTTAATTGTGGATTTGGTCATATTTGATAACCCCCATTTACTGGGTTACACAAACCCACAATTCTTAAAATGTGTTTTTCCTTTATCTAACCCCTTCTATAGCCCACAGAAGAATTTTATCTATTTATTTTTGGACAATTGACTGGTTTCAGCAGTGGATTTGGCCATATTTGACACCCCCTGTTCTTTCTAAAGCACAAAAGTTTGGAATCATTTTAGATACAGTGTAACCCAGCCCAGTTTACCCTTACAACCTCATTGGATGGTGGAAGAATTAAATCCTCATCCAGTTTAGTCTTTCCCAAATATCCAGATTTTTGAAACAGATAAAGAGACACATGAATAGGGGGTATCAAATATGACCAAATCCACCATTATCTAATCAACTGGTTTTGAAAAATCCACCATTTTTAAAAACCATTGATATCTGTATAAAATGGTTCAGAATTCTCAAAAGTGAAATTTTGTTGAAAAGCCTAATTCACTGGTTTTAATTGTGGATTTGGTCATATTTGATACCCCCTAATGATTTAAACTTGTGTGATGACAAAAACAAAGGTAAATTTTAATTAGCACAGCTTTTTTGGAAACATAAGAGGAAGAGGTCACTGAAAAATATCAACTCATTCTTATCAAGATGGTCTGAATATCATCCATTTGAATTCCCACCTTCCATTTTTTGCTATTTCTGTTTTCCCTCATTAAATCTGGTTCCTGATAATCCATTTCAGACACCAGTAACAATCTATTGATATTTATTTACAAGTGATTACAACAAGTGATTACAACAATTACAGCACTTTTTAATTTGCTATATCACTTGTAGACAATTGAAATAAATTTTTCTTGGTGGATTAAGAGAGAATTGCTACCTGAATGGATCCAAGATTAAGTGATATTATTGTTTTCTGAGCCCAAAATCTAAGTATAATAACCCATGCTTTCAAAATTTATCCTCAAAAATAGCTGGATGGATCTAATGGGCATGCTTTTAATTTATCCCTTTGCCAACCTCAAGCAGAAAAACACTCAAAAATACTATTTGTGTTTTCTTCTCATAATGTATACACAGGATTTACTAAAATATAACTCAATGGTACCCAAAATTTTAAATTGAAGTTCTTGTGTGGGCACATTATTTCCAACTCTTTTTAACCCCATTCCATTGTTTATTTTACAAGGAAAATACACATGGTTAGTTTCCATTGAGCACTTCATGAGATCCTTACTTCTTCAGTTCCTGAGCTTCCATGTGGTTCATTTCAATTTTGATTCAGAAATTATATTGATTCTTCTTTGTAAATCAATTCAAACCCAGGTAAAAGAGAAAATACTGGAAACTTGATCAATATTGCTAAGATTCAAGGGTAGAGCGGGCCTTTTGTTGAATCATTTAGGGGCTTTGGAAAGAAAAATCTTCTGCTAAAGAATTCCAAATCACAAACAGTATTTTATGTCTGGGGGATCATTTAACCAAAATTGTATTGATTCCAACCCTGTACTTGAACCAAGATTTCAATTATCAATTATCTGAATCAGAGGTTTGTGCTGTATCATTTTACAAAAAAAGTGGGTGTTAGATTGGAATATAAATTTCCAATCACAAACAAGAAGGATACCCCTCAGCTCAGTCCCAATTCAAGAATTTCTTTGTCAATCTTTGCCCCATGAAGTATTACAACAAGGTGTGGTAAGTTTACAATAAGGATATTTCAATCCCTTTTCCCCTTTACTAATGTTAAAACCTTCTGACCAAAGCTTTACAAATATCTAATGTTCAATAAGAAGATTGTAGAAAATGAAAAGATGGCTAAACCCTTTGGTGTTTTCCAAGTTGAGAGAGAAGTTATGTTTTCTGGTCACTTCTTGGGGTATAAAACTCCTAGAGATTATTTTGCTAGATGATTGAATATGCCAGTCCATTCTTGTCATATTTATTATTATTCATTCAAAAAAGTATTTTGGGGATAAGGAGACAGAATTCCAACACTTCTATCCTCTTTAACAATCAACTTCTGTTTTCCTCCACTTACTGCTCCCTTGACTACTTGTCTACAGGTCCGTTTTCTATCTTTTCTTACATTCAGTTTCATTTTCTCATCTTAGCCTTATGTTTAGGTTGGCTCTGCTTTGCTTTTCTCGTTGTCACTGCTTCCTGCTTGTGCCTAACGCGCATATCTCTTATATATTTTTCCCGTGTTATCTTCCAGGAAACCCCATCTGAGGACAGGCCAAAACGCTGGTTTCTCATGTGTTTGTGCACCTGGGGTGTATACCTGAGATTTTTTCTCACACTTGCCAGTTGTGCCATCTAATGGCGATAAACCATTGTCATTTTCAACCCATCTCACTAATCAAGGACATCAAAATTGTTTCTGTTATCAATTACTAATCCAATAAATCATTTGATTCATTTTTATATTATTTACAAGGAGAATAGGAATGTCCAATACAAGAAAGTGGGAATATCTGGTACTCTACTCAATAAGGCCCCTTATACCTCGAACCGAGTGAGTTTTGGTGAATTATTTGCAAGAAGGAAATGAGATTTTGAGCAAGAACAGGACTGTATTTTGAATTCTACTTTAAATACTTGGTGGGATTTGAATTAAAAGTTCCACAGGAACGATAGATTATTGACAATCCTTGGAGTAATTCAGAACAGAACCTCTTGATTGGTCAAATGGTGAGAACAGAAAACACGACTAAAACTTTGCATCTTGATCGTACTGGACCACTTTTTTTCGAAAGCCAGCGCCTGCTTGTGTCCTTTGGGTCCTTGTTTGAATTATTTTTTGGGTTGGACTGGGTTGAGAACTGCTAACCCCATTTGATCGTTCGTTAGATCCGTCGCGAAGTACACATTCTAGTAAGATTTGTTTCAAAGCATCAGTTCGTAATTTCTCATATGAGTTCTAAACTGCTCCTTACCTTCAAGAAAACATCACCAATCAACCATTGCGTAGGGCCACCTACTGTTCCTACACTAATACCACTAATACACTGCCCTTTAAATTTTTCCCCACTGGCTGGAAAGTCAAGTCCACCGGGTTAATTTCAAATGTGACGCCACCGAAAGTTAGGCCAACTTTGACGGTGTTAGTACATGGTATACGGAAACCACCCTTGTTATCGGCGACAGCTCCGGGAATATTGCTATGGACTGTAGCAGCGTCCTCTGCGGGTAAGACCATCAAAGTTGTACCGGTATCCAAATTCCAGTTCGATCGGTTAGAACAGTTTTCCCGCCGATTTGCACTTCCATCGCGCCCTCCCAGAAACCCTTTTTGTTTACGTTGGGGAAAATCGTCAGATTACCACTGAATTTGGTTTGGTCAATCCCTCCCAAAGTAAGTTGCCCTAGAAAAAAAAAGGGATATCAATTTTGGATTTTTTTATAACTCTTCGCAAGTCTTTGCTTGTAAATTTTTTCTTACCGATGTTTTCCGAATCAGAGACTCGCCCCAAGGCGTACCCAACGAAAGCTCCAGAGAGAGTTCCAGCTTTCGCCATCGCTTCAATTGGTGTCAACACTTTTTGGTTCGATAAGACACTCTTCGCGGTCCCCAACAGACCATCAAAAGGACTTTTGGATACAACAATTTAAAACAAGAATTAGCTCACAGATTAAATGACTGCGAGACAAACTACTGAAAATGATTTTGCAAAATAAACGTGGATCCTCTTACACTTTCTTCCCAGTAAACTCGTCACTAGCCCGTGTTACTCTCCTCCAAAGACGTGATTGTTGAGAATCAAACCTCCCATAATTATTGTTTTCTTCGACCAAAACGCCAATAACTTTTCCCGTACCTATTACACCAACAAAAAAAATCAGCACGACTTCCAGTTTGAAAATTGAAGTGATTGCTAGATTTACCATAAGTGATTTTGAAAGGGTTCTCGGTTCGTCTGAATGTAGAGGATTCCGCATTGAGTGTAGGATGGTTACATCCAAGCGAAGTGTCTTTGATGTTACGGCAGTCATCGAGCTTTTATAATGAAGGACATAATCGTAACCGCTTGAATTTTGTGTTAAGCAGAATTTTTAAAAAACAAAAATAGAACTTACCTCGAGCCATGTGTCAGCGGAACCGGTGTCCGCTATGAGCCTAAATGTGGAAGGCGGCGTACCCCTTGGATTTCGGCAAAATAGCCGACATCGTTTGCTTCGATATGTAGACCAAGGGAGTTGGCGGCAGTCACTGCGTTAGGCTTGGTGATTGCTCCAGACTTTGCGGCAGCAAACGCAACAGCAGGGAAGCCTTGACTCTGTGCTTCGAATTGTGGCTGTCGGGCCACCAAACCTCGTCGAGAAAATGATGATCCTTGGAATCTCCAACCAACGCTCTCGGCCCGTTTACGGAGATTATTTTCCAAGACTTCTTCGTCTACGGATTTTTGTAAAAAGTGGGCATGTCGTTTGATGGCATGATTGAGATGTTTTTGAAAATGGATTTCCGGATGTAACGCCTTGTCTTCATCTGTGATTTCCCTACGATAGAGTGGAAGAGTAACTGATTTTCCAAGTCCAACCGTGTTCAGGCTTAAAGGAGGCGAGCGTGCTGCATTTGTCTCGACGGCTGCAGCGCCGGGACTAAGGTAGGCCGTGTCAGTCGAGGGAGGCACTAGTTCTCCGAGTGATCGACGTCGCCGAGCCGCTTGGGGAGGTAAATCTTGAGTGAGGACGAGTGGGTTCGCGGCCAAGCCCATATGGAGCGTACGAGGGGCCGATAGTGCACCTTCGTCATCTAGATCTCGAGCTTGATGGATATTTGGTGAGCGTCGATTTAAGGAACCGGGAAGGTCTTGAGTCAAAACCAAAGGATTGGCGGCCAATCCCATCCTAGGATTATCAGGGCTTCGCTTATCAAGTTGAAAACCTGGAATCAGATGTATGTCCCGTTGTCTAAGGGAACCCAATTTTTCCGTTGCCTGGTCGTGGCCGGGTGGTGGAAGTTCTTTATTCTCAAATCGTCGGATATGGTCATGGCTTTTCGTTTCAGTAGAGCTATCGGTTGTGGTAGCACCATAGACTGATATACAAGCTGAGATCCAGAAGACACGTCTGAAGAGTGACTGGTTCATTGAATAAATTCACAAGTGAATTTTGGTTATAAAAGCGATCCACCGAGGCCACTTGAGATACAATCTGAGTAAGTGGTTTGTATATTAAAGAAAACAGGAGGATGCTTAGGAATTGGTATGTATTCGTGAAGTTGTCCTGAGTTTGAAGCAAAGGTTTGCTATCGAGAAACGAAGGAGGAAGTGTTGGTAAGCTCTATCGATGATGACACCTGGTCTACTTTCAATATGATTACGAAGTTTGACTGAGCAGATAAAGAAGGTAGCAACCATAAAAGCAATAGGACCGAAATATCATATGGCAGTGTCGAGGTGATCACCAAGGATGCCTTTTGAGTCCTACTGGGTTGGTTGGCTATCGGAGGCTAGAGTGGATGGAAGAATGTGGGGTGAAGAATGTATTTATCTTTCGAATCATGAGTTTTCATATACGCTGGCATCACAGTTGTACCAGTCTTTGTTGGGCAACCGAGGAAGAGTAAATAAGCTATCACCAGGTACCTCACATATAATTCTCGAGCTCGGACGATGCTCTGGACTACTAAACAGGGTAAGGTTAGAAAACCATCTACTATATGAACATGTAGTAGTACTCCCTTTGAGTTGGTCGTGGTATGGTTCGTTGTTAAAAGGATATCGGGCCTCCGTTGTTACCAACAAAGATGAAAGCATGTATTTATGTATATTTCAATCAAGCCGGCCAATCTACATCAACATTTCTTCTTTCTTTCTTTTAAAATAGTCCAACCGGTTCCTGGTGATACTTGCAATTTACGTACATTCGACGTTCGTAGCTCATCAAGAAACGAAAGCGTCGTTAGATGGCAGAGCTAGAGGTAATGACCTCATGTGCTATATCCAGTTACTGATTTGACACGGCTTGCTTATCTGCGGGAGCTCCAAGGCATCTTAGTCATTTTGTTCAGCTGACCTCCCAAGTGATGGATGGCCTCTGGAGCTTGACGCGTATAGAGTTACAACATATTCTCAACCTCGGAAGTTTTTTTCAAAACTTGCAAGAGACAACACCGGCCACATGATAACGTTGAGGTAAGAAACGGTAGAATGGGCTTCAAAACAGCCAGGACAGCTCACTGCCATCATGATTGCCTAGGTTGAAGTAATCCTAGTTAAACTGGGTGGCACTCACCCTATTTAAACTTGGTTGGTATCAATTGATGAAATATTGAGGTTAACCTATTTTAAATTGGTTGGGTGCATCCTAGTTTAACTAGGACAACTTCAACCTAGACAATTATGCTGGTAGTGTGCAGATATTATACAAATGTCTTGGAATTACATATTGCTCAGGAGGTATGTCAATGGTCTGAGCTTTGGCTGTTCTTTACTTGTGGGTCCTGATCTTTCTTTCTTCAAAAGAAAAAGTGTAATATTGTCCTTTGATTCTTGGCTTCAAGTGTCCTGACCTCAATTATGCATACTCTGTGGCAGTTGTCCTTTGCCTCTGGTTTGAGCTATTTCTCTTGCCCTTGCCTTCCAAGCTGAATAACAAGACAAAATACCAGCCATCCCAAGGGCTACAATCTCCAAATGGCCAGGAGAGGCCATCAAGAGAACAACATTATACATATTCAAGGATTGGCTGAGCACGCAGATGAGAGGGCCAATACCTTGGGGGAGGGACAAGCATGCCAAAATAGGTAGGTGTGTGCCAAAACATGCCAAACATTAGGGGTTATCAAATATGACCAAATCCACCATTAAAACCTATGGATTAGAAATTGACAAATCCACAATGTATAACAGGGGGTATCAAATATAACCAAATCCACAATTAAAACCAGTGAATTAGGTCTTTTGAAAAAAAATCACTTTTGAGAATTCTGAACCATTTTATGTAGATATTCCTATGGTTTTTAAAAATGGTGGATTTTCAAAACCAGCCAATTAGATAATGGTGAATTTGGACATATTTGATACCCCCTAATCAATGGATTTTCAAACCAGGGTAGCTAATAAGCAAGCAGGTTTTGAAAACAAAAAAACCCTGGTTTTCCATCCCAATCCTTCTTTAATTCCAAAAAAAACACATCTCACATCAGCTCATATTTCTCCTTTAAATCAATCAACTCCTGTCAAACCAAAAAACATCACACTCACTCACCCTCCCCTTCTGCCCAATCATGTGCCAAGCATGCCCAAATTCTGGAAATCATTTTGGCTCACACTCTCTACACAACCTTTCTTCCAATTTCAACCAATCATCTCCCCCTTCTCAATCCTTCAATTCTATCACTTTTTGATGTTTCTCATTATTAAATATCCCATCAATATTTTGTTGATGCTCTTCAGTTACTAATTGTAATCTTTTGTTCCATGGTTAACTTACAATGTCTCTCTCTTCCATTGTCCATTTACAATGCCTTCCATGTATCTTATGCATATGTGTAAAATGTTTTTTCTAGATCAACCACAAGTTTTAAATCTCTTAGAATATTCTATTTATTCTGGCCTGTTGCCATGAGAAATAAAGCAATTTCTTAAGGTGAAATACCAAAGAAGCACCCACTCAACCCAAGCAACTATTTCAAACAGCAAAATCCACTGCAACAGTAATGATTTTTGGCTCAGATAACAACAACTCAGAACTTGAATATTTCTTTTTTTATTGTCAATCAAAACTCCAGAAAAATAAGTCACTGCCAGGGGCACTATTGCACTTTTTCCTCTTGTATGGTGTTGCAAGTGCCGCTGGGCACCAACCCAAGTCCTGCTTGACACTGCGCCAAGAGGGCTTGGGTTGGTGCCCAGGGGTCTTTATTTTCAATGTTGTGCGGCCCCTAGATTTTGGCACATGCCCAAGTCCCGCTTGGCTGAACCCAAGCTCTGGGCCAATCAATACATTCCTTGAATCCTTGTCATTTCACAACAAGGTAAGTATCTTTCTTGTTTAGTTTTATTTTTTTCTGGTATAAACAATGTTTACATGTTTAAAAAATACTAGTTAAAAAAAGAAAAACATTAGAAAAAAAATTAATTAAATAATTTACACACTTACAAGGTGTGCATCACTTGTGGCCGGTGTGGCACCCTCACTTGGCTTTGGCCAAGCAAGGCTTGGGAACAACCCACCCCAACTTGGCTATGTGCCAAGTGGGGGTTGGGAGTGTGCCATGCAAGCTTGACAGTTGGCCAAGCGGGCTTTAGGGTCAGCCCAGTGCACTTGGCCTTTTTTGGGCTGAACTTGGGTGTGTGCCCAGACAGGCTTGCAACACCATATATGACCTGTCAATCATTCAAGGCCTTCCTCAATCATAATTCCTCCATCTTTTTCAAATTTCTTTCCAATGTTTCCTCAATCTTCTTCACCTGATTGAATTGAATCAAATCTGTTATAACTCATCTTAGAATCCTCAACAAGACCCACCAGTGCAACTTGCTTTGCTAGTTGCCATCTTGGATCAAACAGAAATAGAGCTGCTGTTTTCAGAGTCAAGGATCTCTTAAAAGCTGGCTATAAAACAGTGAGACTCCTAAAGTGGTTTTCACATCTTTTGGCTGAATGTAGAAGTATTTGTGGGGAACCCTGCCTCCCTGAAAGAAAAAGACTAAAGACCCCCAGTTAGGCTGGAAGAAGAAGACAGTGGTCTAGTGTAGCTGAATAATCATAGCACACAAGTGGCTCCAGTGTATTGGTTGTGAATTTTATGTGTGTATTGCAAAGTTTTAGTATTTGATATGTAGTGGAGAGTGTAAAGTGTAGTACTTATTTTATTGAATGTAAAAACAGGTCATCAATCATCACAACATTGCATATGTTAAAATGAATATTTAACTTCAAGCCCTCTTCAATACTTAAGCGTGTTGGCTTGACTGATTTGAGTAATTGTCAAAGATGAGGAAAATGTCCACCTTGGTCAGTGTCACTCAATTGGTGATTGAAATGTTATCAAAGCTGAGGAGCATTTGAAGTTTTACAGGTATGGTAATGACTGGGCCATGGTAAGCTGAGTCCATTAGTTGCAGTGTGACAATAACTTAACTTTCCAAAAGCCCAACTTGAGCTTAATTGAGCTGAATACTGTTTCTCTCCTTCTAGAAATTGATAGGTGTCATCAATCCTAGGGAATGGGTACAATTTTTTGATGGTCAAAGCATTCAGCTTGCAATAATCAACACAGACCCAAGATGAACCATCCATTTTTTTTACCAATATTAGGGGTGCCAACCAAGAAGATTTTGAAGGCACAATGATTTTGTCTTTCAGGCCTTCTTCAACAAATTCATCAATCAGTCAATTCTACAGTGGTGAGTATGGCCTCCCACCAATGCCGCTGACCCAGTATCAATGTTCTGCACAAATTTCTTGAACCTAATTGGTAGGCCTACAATATTACAGAAACATTGTGAAGAAATGATGCCTCCAAGCCTGAGAGAGGAGTAAACAAAGGCACAAGGAGAAAGGCTTGAGACTGGGAATGAAGGGGAACTCCCCCAAAGGGGGCTAGACTGCTAACTTGTGAGGAGGAAGAAAGCTCTGCACTACAAGAGACACATTGATACCAGGGAAAAGGTACTGAGGAAAGCTTATGATTTTCATTTCTTAGTTATCCAGGATATATTATATAAGCTATTGTTAATTGGAAAAGGCTATGGGACAGAAGGTGAAGTGAATATGCATCTGGAAAGAAGATAATGAGTGACAGGTAGGGAACAGGGGAAAGAAGAGAGAGAACCATGAAATTCCAACACATTGTGGAGCAGTGGTGTAGGCGAGTTCATGTACATGTATTATTAATTAAGGTAAGCTCACTGGGTAAAGTAGTCTTCTCCCTGTCAAAGCCTTGCATGAAATTTCAAAGTCTGGCATCTTAGGTTCTGATTTTTTTGAGATCACCAATGTAATCTATCAGTGTTTCCAACAGATTATTGTACTCTGGCACCGTTCTTGTATGGTACAGCCATGTCAAGCCTAGTACTAATTCAATGTCTTGTAAGTTGATCAAATAGGCTTCATAGGTTTGTATAAAACCAGAAATGTAAATCTCAATGATCCCCTTGAAAGAGAACTTTCAATATGTCCATTTGTAAGCTTCACAAAGTAAGTGATGTTGATCATTTACATAGGTTTTTGTGAGCCTGGGTCTCTTACAATATAATAGGAAACAAGATAATTTGGAAGACTATTTGTTGTATTTCAAGGGATAAGGAATACATGTAGTAGAAAAGAACAGGAAGAGAAACCAGGCAGAATCTGAAGGTGAAATGAAGAAACTGGATTAACTAATTCATTTTCTTCATGTCACCTGATGGCTAGTAGCTATATACTCCTCTCAAATTTTGCCTGGTGAGAGAAAAGAGAAAAGATTCTTTCTATCTTTGTTCATTATTTATTTATGAAGATAAACAATTAGCTTGACCTAGTTTTTACAGAGACTTTGAAGGTCACACTCTTAATCGACCGTACACGAACACCCTTTCCTTGGCCAATTACCCTATCTGGGTTATTAATCCTCGATGGTCAAGCAGTTCGCGGGTATTTCTTCCTTTTTTGAAATCCTCATGTACTAAAATCATCAACTTATCTCTCACTTTAAGCAGCATCAGATGCGATCGAGACTTATTTTATACTCAACCAGCACCAGCAGCAGCAGAGTCCAATCCATTAACTGGACCACATCGTAGGCAAATCCATCGTGAGTTTTCAAGTTGAGATCCAAGCTGTACTGCTTTGATGCTAATCTGGTAATAATATCTTCCAAGATGTCTTTCAAGGCTTTCGGGTACAGCAAGTCAGAGGCCGAGAACTCAGAAGCAGAAGAACTATCACTATTAAAAGATTCACTATCTAACCCAGGTCGACGACGACATTCTATGAGTCAGTAGAAGAATACCGAAATCGAGCATGGAACCGATCGGATCTCTTAACCAACGACCATCTCAACCCATCGACGACATCAATTCAAGTTCAACCGGCCGCCCAAAAGATCACCAACTATCCTAATATCACCTGTTTTTGGCCATCCTATCAATCACACCATCATCTGCCCTCTACCTTGGTTTGATCCCTTCCGTTTCAACTCGAACACCCATCCAACCCAATCAACTGGAAGCCTCCTCCTCCTCCTAGAAATAGAGATTGGTCAATTACTATGGTCTCATTCGACCTAAGATAGGCTCTCAGCAATGGAGGGAGCTCTACCCACCCTCCAAACCAGCGCGGACCTCAACCACTACCACAACTGGGTCAAACGATACGATTATCTCCGCGATCTCCTCGGCCAAAAATCCCGATTCACCTCTCTTCACAACCTGGACTAATCCTCAAGCTAAACTATCGATGCAGACCGGACTGGCTGAATATCCTCATGGTACGATCTTTGACTCGGATCCCAATGGGATCTGTAGCTATCGTCGAGCCAGTTGTTTGAGAGGCCAAAATGAAGATCATGGACTCGGATTGCAAGACATTTGGTTGGGTAAGAATCATACCTGGTCGATCAACTTTGATGATGGCCCACTCCCTCCGAGTACCTCACTCTATAAATTCCTAGACCAGCATGATCAAACAGCAACTCACTTCTGGGTAAGCCACCAAGTTTCTTACCATCTACCTCATCTGATATTTTTCGTGGTTGTTGTTGTTCTTTCATATCATAACAATTCCTCTGAAGACCTAAAAATGATCGGATTATGATAGGTAGGTTCAAACGTCCGTGATTATCCAGAACTAGCATTACAAGCTTGGAAGCGAGGTGACCACCTTGCCGTTCATACATGGACCCATGCTCACCTTACCACCTTGAGTGATCTTCAAATCCTCGGCGAATTGGGGTGGACGATTCAGATCATTCACGATCTGACTGGCTTGATTCCATCGTATTACCGACCACCCTATGGTGATGTTGATAACCGAGTGAGAGCGCTTGCAAAGGTATGTAAATTCCGACCTAATAGTTAACCTTCCTCAGTTTACTTTCTCAATCTATCACGACAGAAAACTGATTGAGTGATGATTCAAAGCATGTATTCGGCCTAACAACAACACTGTGGAACTGTGATTCGTCAGATTGGTCCTTAAACCAGACCTACGCCTTGGGTGATTTTTTAGATCCACCAATGGGCGGATTCGGAGTCAAGGAATCAATCGGAATGATCAACGGTCATATCAATCAACCCGATAAGTCGGTTGGTAAAATCATCCTCGAACACGAACTGAGCTTTGAATCCGTCGAGGCTTTCAAACTTACTTTCCCAAATCTCAAACGGAACTCTTGGTCGACCTGCAATCTCGCTGATTGTTTAGATTTACCATGGTATCAATGATTTCAGCAATCCTTTTTGTTTCTTCTCGTCCTAAGTGCGTAGGCGACCATCAAAATGATTTTTTATCAGACAGCCTTCATGTATTGTTGTCGGGTTTCTTGACAAGAATGTATTCGAACATCTGAAGGATCCATTGAAAAGCTTTGGTCCATATAATAAGTCATAAAATTCTTTCCCCCTTACCACTCCCTCCACAGTGATTTATAATTTTCACTGCGCTATTTTTGTAGTTCATACTTGTACATCAAATGTATGTAATCTTTTTTTAAATTATCTATCGCGAGATTGAAATATGATCAGCCTTGAGTTCAACCCTACAGTTGTCCTTTGGTCTTATTCCTTTTTAGCTTGGCACGTCCACTGAACTTAATCTTTTGTACCAATTTCCTCTTGCGTGATCTCATCACTAGATCTTAGGAATCTAAGCCTCGGGGGACATTACGAGGGGATCTGTCACTCCCATGTAAGCAATAACCTCTCACCAGCCGCCCCGATGGGCTTTGAGCTTCCCTTTCTGTCAAATTTATAGCTTCATACCACATGAGCAAACTACAATCGTAGATTTTGTCTACCAACGCTTGTAAGGTAACCACTTTCCATTAAGCGTGATCACGACCCTATTGTCATGAGTAAAGATATCAGTTGATTATTCTTAATCTTTCTTTGAGTGGTCAAGGGCAGTAATAGACAAGGTCGCAGATCAGATGGATGTATGACACACCTCTCAGCTTTTTCTTGCTCCACTTTCTTAACTTCGCATGTGAAGTCAATCGCAGACATTATTCCTGCACAAGTTATCAAGTTGGATTAGCGCCAGCAATCCATTCGCTTTTCTATCGAAGGCCGGGCGAAGAAACTTGGATAAGATATTTACCATCGCCAAACTTCTCATGAATGATTGATTTCCTGAGTGATGACCCAAATCATTTCAGTAAGATGTCGTCGATCCACGACATGTGGTGACTTTAGTCTGTATTTTGAGAAAAGGCTGTGACGTTGTGGAAAGGAAAGCCGTATCTTTTCAGGAATGAGCTCACAATGGAAACCCGTAGACGATGAGGAATTCGTATAATCTATACATCAACGGGTCGCTCGGTGGAATCTGTACACCAGTCCCCCTAGTTATCCAATTCGAAAGAAAGAAAGAAAACGTCGATCATCCGATCAAACTCATGCGACGTTTGACCACAGTAAATACTGCTATGACCTTACCGAATTGGGAAAAACGATTTTGGGAATCCTTTTTTGAACTCCTATTGTATCATACATGTAACGAGTCCAGGCCGAAGTAAGCCGAATTATACTTGTGGGAAAATAACACTGTGATCGAATTCACACTTACCTGCTCAGGAATATCGAGTACCTCGCTCAATTTATTGAGGTCTGTTTGTTCAGGTTTGGCTTGCCCGTAGAACAACGCGGCTGTCCAGATCTCAGACCTTGTGATTCGGTTCCGATGTATTTTTTTGCAAAACAGGTCATCAACTTTTACAACTTCTCACAAAGTGACAAGATTCGTCAAAATGGATGTAAATTATTTACCTCCCGATCTTCTTCGCAATTTCGCCAAACGTCAATTCCTTGTTTTCCTTAGCGTCCACCAATCTCTGAAAGGGTATACCAAAGAGTAAAACAGAAGCCCCAGAAAACAGGGCATTTAAGCATTATAATCCTCAGCTCCATAATCCCCAAAATGATAATCCATAACGTTGTTCACCTTCAAGAATTCAGTCGTTTGGTCTCGAACGATGGGAGCTCCGTGATATCCTCGGGACGAGCTAGCAAAAGCGGACCAAGCTCCGAGAAAAGAAGAGCGTGTAGAGGGCGGCTGCAAGACCCTCGGTATTGATCGTAAAGGCAAGCGCGATATAGACCAGATGCTCATCACGCAGTTGGATGAAACTGATAAATATTGAATCTGTTCAAATCCCTCGAATGGACCAAGATTTTATTGATGGCTATACCCTTGAGAGTAAATGGGAGTGGACCGATACTACTGGCTGGATAACCTCTGCCCTCGCCGGTTGATTATGTGTAAGATGTATATTGCTGTGAAGATGGTTTTCTATGACGTCATCCTCCTTGGATTCCCCCATGGTGGGTGGCTCTCCATGTTCATCAAGAGAGCACACAAGAGAGCATCCAGCTCACGAATCCAAACTTAGACAAGTCAAGGCTCTGTTGACCATTTCATCTGTCTGTCTATTCACTCTCCGTGCTGACCACGGGCTGTACTATCGCTACAACGCAACCCATTATTCTCCCATCAGACCTATACTAGGATTCGCGACGAGTTAGTAAGGAAACACAATCAGCCAAATCCCAAAGGTATGTAACTAAAGGTTATGCCTTCCGGTCAACATATTTCCCTCTTTCAATGTTTAATCTTTCGCCCTAGTGATGATGAACGTGATGCCCTCAGTATGCTTGTGGCTTGGTTGGTACCAACTATCAATTGACCGCGTGCTTCATCCTATTAGGCACCCCATGACCCCGATTAAGAGGAGACTTTGCTCAACGGATGATGAGTCTTTTGACTCCTTTAAACGACGTCACATCGAGCAAGCCAAATCTGAAGCAACCTCAGCTGCGCCACAGTCTTCGAGAGGTTGTAAAACGGGTCTGGTCGCCTTGAATGTGAGCCACTACATTTCACAATCGGTCCATTGATTATTGAGAGCTGCAGATGTGTTTGGTTTCACCTCTTCATTAATCAAATCACGTCGGCCCATTGCCGCGATCATTGCGACTGCATGTTTATACAGCACTCGTCGGCAACCACTCTCGGTAAGAAAAGGTGCCCACCAAGGTTCTCTTCTAACTTCGGATGGGGAGAACAACTTGAGGGAGAATTTGGTGTCATCCACTACAATAAACCTGAACTTAAAAAAAAATCGATCGTGGGTGTCTTTTGCAGCTTATGTTCCACGAATTTTCGTACATTTGTTTACGTTCATGTACCACCTTTACAGTCATTATCTCGTCGTGAATTAGGTTAGCTCGGGATAAGAAGAAAATCCTTGAGGTTCTAGTAACGCTTCAAGGTTCCAAAATTTGACTGAGCTTCGGTTTACTACTGTAGAACTAACCACTAGTGACGGTATTAGAAGTCCGGTCCTTCCAAACACGATGGCAAGTACCGGGAAACCGAACCGCGGCCACTTTAGGAATGTGCGTATCGGTAACAAATCCGAGTCGAGCCACTTCAGGAAAACAAGGCGGTCCTTTCACAATGTCAATGAATTCGCATTGTGGAATGATAATAATATGTTTCAAATGGGAAAAAAAGATCGATGTATGTCTTCTCGAAATCATACGGGACGTCCACCGTCCGCACAACAGATCCATAAAAATGATGACGAATACACCAAACCATCGGGGAAAAAGCCTACAAAGCTTATTCCACTTTCCAACTTGCTTATCAGCGCCAAGGAGTATTATAACTTGACTACACTCACCCCTATTGGTCTTGAAAGGAATGAAAAATATAATTGGGGACACCTTAAGAAAAATGCACAAATCAGAAACAACCTCATGCGGAAAAAGATTCGACATCGTGTGCTTGCAATGTCTTCACAAGCGCCTGTTCCCTCAGCGGAGGTTCTAGAACGCAGGCTTAGGTAGGCCAATCAACAATCTATCTCAGCCTATCATCAACAATTGGATATTGATTCGGCTCTTTGAGAGACAGAAAAAATAGAGAGTCCACAAGACTATCACGCGGCCAACAAAGGCCTTTGTGCAAACCTAAAAGCAGCGCATACAAGAAACTTGCGGAAAAGCATTCGGGCACAGCCAGATCCACCCACTTGGCGCCATATACCGAAACATCGAATCAAAGGCCTGCAATGAATAAGGATCACACCTATTCTTTGACACGGACCCAAAGACCCCAAGCTAGTAAATATTTTCCCCCTCCTTCGAAGAATGATCAATCTTCCCCCGTGAGAAGCTTCCCGGACGAACCATATAACCCGGTATCGACTTCTCCGCAAATTGAAGAAAATGCTGGACCTAACACCCGAAGTGTAACCCCAGTCAAGTCGGTTCCGGCGATTCGAGATGACGTTCTGAATGGCTTTGTCCGACACCAGATCCAAACTTCCGCTGATTCACCTCCTCCATCGCCGCAGTCGAAAATCAAAACCTACCCGAAAAGAATTAGTATTGGCGGGATTAAATTTGAATCACAGCTTCACAATCAGGTCACCGTTGAGAAAAACAGTGAGTGAGCTTCGCGAAATTAAAAGATAATTTGGATCAATTGAACCATAAGTGATTATTAATGATACAGATATGGTTTTGTTTTCATGATTGCTGCTAGTGAATCTTCCGCGGGGTCCCTGTAGCCCACAAGACGTAGTTTTGAAACACAAAACACCGCTGGTGCTTCACTCTTCAAAGTTCGAAAATGTGCAGCGAGGGAAAAGATGCGTGACAGGTGTCGCCAGAAATCTTCAAGCTATCGACTCCAGAAGTAGACCATCCGCCCCTCGTGATAGTATTCCTATTGTTATCCGCTCCAAAGATAGGGAAAGAAACGAGCGAGTAATTCAGCAACAATCCGTAAGTTGCAGCTCTGCGCAAGTTAAACATCTGAGCGAGGATAATCCGAAACCAGAACCACCGCTTCAAACGTCAACTGCTCCCTACCCGAAAGAAGGAATGCAAAATGATCCCGATCGTCCCGATTTGTTTCGACCGCCGGGATCTCCAAGAGCAGCTAGGAAGCGCGGGAAACTCGACGCTGATAGGAGTGCTTCAGGGATACACCCAGTGGAGTCTAATATCTTTCAACCAATCTCGTCTGAGGGATTTGTGTCTTTAAAATCTGAAGATAGCAATTCGATGAAATCTTCGGATAAATGTCAGATCTTTCCGGTTAGTGAATTACTGGGGGAAAACACGATTGGATTGGATAAGTACTATGACAAAAGCTCTGATACCGATCACACCGATAGCGGCGATTCCTGGCTAGGATTTCCATGGTTCCATAAAAGTAGTCAGACGGCCTCTAGTTCTTTGAATGGGGCTTCAGAAAGTTTATGGGGAGATAAGGGCAAGCTTTCTGGAAGCCTAAATGCTGGTCAGTGTGATTTTTTTTTTAAACCGGAGGCTGGACTTTTATTGCCGTTTAACAAAATTGAATCGAATCCTATTTTGAGCTGATGTGCAGAACAACCACCTTGCGGGCAAGTACAATCGAGAGTGAATAAAACAATCCCTCTGGCCAAAGCAGACTCAACAAGGCCAAAAAAAAATCAAATTGAATTTTGCGCATTGCAGAATCCTTGTCGCAGACGAAGGTTTGATTTCATGCCCAGTTACTTTTCCACTAGACCACCTCCTTTCGGTCAAATTGCCACATTGTTTCCTTAACACAAAAATTACTAGTATTGGTTGCAGAAAAAAGCTTTGCTTCTGTTTTACATTTTGCCTTATTTTAGCAATTTGCTGTTGGTTTCTGCAGCTACTCAGCCTTTTAAACATCTGAAATTTATGTCTGCTCATTAAATGGGACATGTTTTAATCAGGTGGGTTAGGAAAAATGTAACTCTTCAGTATGCATCCAAGGCCCCGTTTGGCCGCCGTGACATGATACAATATCGCTCGCATACAAAAGATAATTTATAACTTGCATTTTTTTTTGAACATGACTCAACTGTTTGGCAACATCCTTAACCATCATATACATTGCGCATTGCACTCGGGAACGGTTTGAACAAGCATGATATTGATGCTGTTAGATCTCCCTCAACTCAAAGATGAAGATGAAAACATCACTCATCATGTCTATCTTAACAGATGTTACACCTACTTAACTTTTCAGCCTGTGAGTCAGTGTAGCTGGCCTAAAGTCAGCCTTACTTTCTCATTCTCTCTATATTAGTAACAGATGTCTTATATATTTCTAAACTGAAGTGTAAACCTTTTTTGACTTCAGATTTTGTTCCTCACACAATTTTGACCTAGTCCTCACTGAAAGATTTTTGATTGCTCCACTCCTAATTCATAGATATCTGTATTCAAAAAGTACAGGGCCTGTAATTTTTTTTTGTTAAATTTTGAGCCCCTGGTTTTGATGTCAAATTACCAATTAAAATAACTGTATCACTTTAAATCTGTTCACACCAAAATCAATTTTTGAGTGTTAGATCTCCTCCAAATTCCTCATTATCATACACCAGGTGAGTCAGCTTTTTGTTTTCAGGTACACTCAGCTGATCTTATATTTTGTTTCTTTTCTCTGGGCTTTAGTCCATGGCGCAAAACAAAAGAAAACAGCATTTGACTACCAAGAAAAGGGCTTGGTATGGAAGCTAGCAGAGTGACCATCTCCCCAAGTTGCTTGGCCCTCCAAGCTTCCCCAATCAACTGTAGACTCAATTTTAAAGAAGAAGCACCAGCTGGGGTCTGTTGAAACTGTCCATCAATCTTGCAGACCTCCCAAAACTAGCAAGTGTGACTTGCAAAAATTCAAATCAGCCCTTGAGTCCAACTGCAGTTTCAGGCTTAGCAAAGTTGGGGAAATTTTCACAACCCAGGTCTCCACCCAAACACTTTGAAGGTTCATCCAAGACCTTGGCTTCAACAGTGGCATTGACAACTTTCCACAGAAATTCCTAGTCAACATTGTTAAATCAACACCTAAGCAAATGAAAGCTGTTATTGATGCTGAAGGTGGCTCAACTTGATGGTGAAACCTACTAGTTTGGAAGAGAGAGAAAATGTCTGTTGACCACTGAGCTGACTCAAAGGGGCTGGGTGAGCTGGGTGATGATGGGACAAATGGTGGGAGAGAGGCCTCCTTATTTATTATTTTCTGAGCTATTTTTTCTGGTGAGCGCTGCACTAAATACTTTTGTGATTTTAGGCAAATAAAATAGAAATCATGATTCAGAGCAGATACAACAAGGAAACACTTGAGAAATACCTAGAGGATTGACAATGGTCAGGTTATAATAAACTGGAGAAAAACAGTAGAAGAACACAACAATCCACAGCAACCTTCCAGATCAGAGACTGAGGAATATTATAAGAGATCATTGATGCACAAGAAGATGAAGAGAGGTGGGAGAAAACAAGTAGAATCCAAGTTACCATAACTCTTGAGACTGGCAGTGGATGACCTCCAACAAATGTGGCTAGATTGGATGCTGATGAGTTTGATTGTAGTAGGTTAATGTTGGACTTGATTATTTTTGGTTTGAGATGAGGAAAGGAAAGACTTGGCTCAATTCCATGAGAAAAGGAATGAGCCCACAGGAGCAGACTGGGTGCAACCATAGTGCAGGGGTGCATGTGTTGGATCAAAATGACAACAGAGACATTTCTGCTGGTTGGGACAATGTAAGTTGCACTGCCTCCTGCACAGGGTGCATGTAGTGAGCTATCACTGCTGGTGTTAGTCTGAAATTGTGCACTGCTGTAGGTGTTTTCCTAATAGATCATAGTGTTATTCTTCTAGGCAATATGTGAGGTGCCCCAATTTATGCAGAAGCTGTATAGATCAGAGTGATTTTATGCTTCAACATATTTGGTCTAAACTAGTATATGCAGATGCTGCATGCATTATTTGCACTGATTGGTGGAGGCTTGCTCCCCACATGCATCTATGCAAGCAACAGATACATCTATATCAAGTGGAGGCCTGCCCACATGATAAATCTACTGTGCTTATATCTATATAATATGTATATTATTTTATGTTTAGTTTTCTGACCCCTTGTTGCAGAGTCAAAACCTATAATTGTATCTATCTCCTAAACTAACAGAGCTAAGTGGGTAGGTGAAGTGAGTGACTATGGTTAATTTTGTATGTAGATTCTATTCATGTAATAATATTTTGATAAATGTGATTATTCTAGCCATATTGATGTTTCTGTTTTTGGTAGTGTTGTTGTGCACAACAGGTTTGGAGCACCACACAGGCTAGGATCTTGCCTAGCCTGTACTACATTTTTAATTTCAGGCATTTGGAAACTACATACTTTTCCTCAGACATAAGAAAGTTGGAGTGTTGTTTGCAGCAAGACCAGTCAACATACCATAGTATTGTGTGTTATGGAAGAGACACCTTGTACCACAATCCTCACAGGATGAATGAACTACTAGTGCCAAAGTGAGCTTCATGTTTTTGTACAGCATGGGTGGGATCAAGGCCTTTCCAGTGGTTCAACCAGCCAAGGAATGCTGCAGAAGAGGGATGGGGGGGACACAGGGGCAGAATTCACCCACCAAAAAGGTGAAACCACCCATGCAAAAAAAATAGACTTTAGCTGCAAGCCCCTCTTTCAGAGGCTTGTTTTGCAAGGCACCAATGGTGTGCCGGTTTCCTGGCTCCTGAAACAAGGGGATTGTAGTAAGCTAGAAGTATCCAGTAGTTCACATCATAAAGTCATGAAAACTTTTCCAAAGTTGGTGTATCCTCCACTGAAGATGCAATCTTCAGACAAGAACCACCACCAGTTTCAGCACTCAAGTCCACTCTACTCCCAAGTGATCAAAAAATATTGACAATTAGTAACCTTCTTTTGAAGCTTGTTAATCTGACAGTTCTCTGTCTCTTTATAAATGTTCTCCTCCTCCTGATCTTGTCTTTCTCCCTGTCATCAACAAAATCAAGAATTCTATCATCATTGTCAAATCAAATCAAATCATCATCATCATCATCACCAAAAGCAGGTTAACCTTTTAAAACAATTCAGTTGTACTCCTTCAACTTTTGTGTACATATTTGTTTGGGGTTGTACATAATTTATGTAATAGTTCCCAAGAAGGGTCTTCATCAAGCCCCCTTTAATCCTCCTCTCACCCGGCTGGTAGAAGCCAACCAACTTCATCTTCAATACTCACTCTCTCCTTCTTCCACTTCATTCGCTCATTTCATACATTACATCCAACAAACACTTCTCCATCTTCTCATATACCCCTTCGATAATCGATATCCCAATCGAGCTAGCTCATAGGATCACATCAACACAAACAATGAACCGACCTCTCATCAGCCTCATCCTCATCTTCTCTGCCAGCCTCCGATCAACCCTTGCCCAACCTAACCCTAATAAGCATCTCGAAACCCGTGCCCCTGATAATAATAATGAACAGAAGGACGGCATCTCGAAACCTTGTCAAACTTACTATAGTGCTAATACCCCTCATGCAGGTATGCTCATCCTCTAACCTTGATGGTCCTCACTAAGGCGTCTGATCAACAACGTCCTTCCTAACCATCATATAGTCTGCGACGGCGATAGGTCGATGATGTGTCTCGCCGGATGCACAGGTGGTGTTGGTATGTCAATCCCACTTGACCTTCACTCGAACATCATCTTGGACTGATGTATCTTGTCTTTGTTCTATCCTACACCTATCACAGTTGCCCAAAACTGTCGACTGAATGCTTCCTCACCACTTACTACTCAAACATGCACCGTCGCCTTCAGCCAAACCTCAGAAACTGCTTATCGTTAGTGTTCACCACACCATTCGTATCATCCTTCATGAAACCAACCCTCATCAACCGTTGACTTGAATGATCCTTTTGATATCCGATTGGCGCCTTTCCTTCGAACCATTACCCCCGTTCATTGACCCAACTGCCTCCCAGTTTGTAATACCCCTCAAGGAGCATACACCTGTGACGGCCCTCAAACAGGTGGTGTTGGTTAGTTGAAACAAACGATATCCTCAATCTAGACCCCCCGACTAATCATTCCTCGCATCATCTTTATTCAGTCTGCCATAACTGTGTATCTACTCCCAACGGCGTCTTACCCTCAAATGTGACCTCGGCACCCATCCCCCCTGCACACCTACCCTCTAATTCGACCAAGGAACACGATTCACACGAGTTTGTTATCTCCTCTTGCAATCCTATGAACATCTTTCCCTTTCCCAATGACTCATCCGCTTCGTTGAAAACAAAAACAGTACCTCATCCGACTCTACCAGAATGATGTTTCCAACTGCGATCACTCTGCCTGGCTTAATGGGCTTATTCCTCACAGCTGCTATTGCGACGTTGATCTAAGAAAACTACACTACCACCACCCCCAATAACAACAAGATCAACCCTCTCTCCGTCTCACCTGCCCCCTGTCGAATCCATTTGAACAAAACCTCTCTTTCTTTCTTTCTCCTTCCCTCCCTCCCTTTTCTGCGCTCTTCGTCACCATTCAGTGACTTGGTGCTTTTTACAAATATAATCATGGTTTTTTTTTTCTTCCTATTTACTTAACTTGTTTTGAAATCCCAATTACTTATGATTATCCAACTTTCTTCTTCTTTCTCTCTCCCTTGCTGACCTTTTTCATCCCATATCTTGCCTTTCTTTCTTCATCATCCCTATCATTCCTGAAGAATGCCCCCATGACTATTCTTAAGTATGGCTTGCCAAAGGAATTTCACAAAAAAAGGATCGGATTTCGAAACAAACAGGAATCGATGTCGGACTTTCTTTTGTTTCGTTTTTTTGTAAAAGATCATTGAAAAGAAGGAGCATGTTGTTGTTGACCCTTTTTATTATTATTTCATTTTCTAAACAATATATTCGTCCAGGTGTTTTTTTGACACACTTCAGAATTACTCGCTGGCTCCTTGCTTTTCGTTTTTGGGTATTCTTTATATTTATGATTATTGTGCGATTTGTCTTATATATCACCTTTACATTCCTTAAATCCGAAACAAACAAAACAACACTCATTTTACACTCCTTTGTCCTTTATCATCCACTCGTTTTCTATCCTACCTTCATTATATACAAGGCCCTCAACAAACCCATCTTTTCTTGTCATATCTCTGTCTCCCCTTCTTTCTTGTTCATGTCGACCTCTTCCTTAGGCTCGTCTCAATATGTTGTCTTTCTGTTTGGAATTGACATCACATGGATCACCTTTCTTGTTTATCGATGATTGTAGGGGCAGGTAACGTCATTCTTTGGGAGAGCCAGGAATGCTATGCTATGATATTTTGGTGAATGTAATTATTTGAGCCAGGAGGTGGCTGTTTTGTGGCGTGCAACAGGCTTGGACCCCACGCCTGCGTCAGCCCCTATTTGAAGGGTACTACCCCTGCAGAATTTGCCATGCTTTCCCTGCGTGTGTTGAGAGCCGCCCTTGATCAGCTGCACTATCTCTGGTGGGTGGATTTACAAGTCCAAAAGCATGATTATACATTTGTATGTTGTCATCCCCTGACATCCAAACCAAATGCTCTTCTGATGCGTCTTCCCTCAGCCTGCTGCTCCACTCCAAATTTCTAGTGGGGCTTGGCTAGGGCACTTGCTGCATCTACTACATCTAAAAATCCCCACAACACTTATGTGAATGCTGTGATGTTCAACTAATGATTGCTTGATTTTGTCTAGATAAATTGTGGGGTTATTGGCAACCAAATCCTTGATGAACTGGTGGTCTTTGCTGTTTAGCTCCAAAGGCTAGCCTCTTGTCAGGCCTGTTGCCGGGTTGCACATCACCACTCCACTTCTGGTGTATAACATCTTCCATGGCCTCATGGAGTCTGGGCTGATTGATGCCCCTAGAAAGCTTGATTTCAGATAAGCATTTACCATGGAGAGCTTCCCTGACAGCTGATTGCAGCTTGGCCAAATAGCTCTGAAATACCATACCCTGGTCATGGTCAGACTCAAAGTAGTCATCCCTAGAAGAAAAACTCTAAAAATGGCCAGCAGTTGACATGCAGCATAGTCCAGTGTAACTGCCATTGTAACTACATGTGACTCCATCATATCCTTTCATGCACAGTGACTGTACATCAAAGCTTGGCTGAAAAAACCTTTGAGAAAGGCTTGAGTATCAATACAAGCTTCCCTTGAGCTTCTGCATGTCAACTCCTGGCAGGTTATAGAGTTTTTCTTTTAGTGCATCAAATGAGGTTAGCCAGGGTTTCAAAATATTTTTATAATAAAAATAAATAGTAGACACATTACAAAGTTCAAGGAGAAGCTACTGGACAGGATCAGCAGGATTTAAAACAGCTTATGTTGGTGGCTCAGTGGCTCGGCTGGAGCTTGGTGGAGCCATTCCATTTGGTTACTGTTGGGGCTGGGGGCAAAAAACAAATGTGCAAAAACAGCAAGAATGTTTGGAATAAGTTTTTGTTGTTTATTGTTGTTTACTAGTGTAAGATTTTCCTCAATAAGTTGTCATAAGTAAGTGAGGTTTTGAATGAGAAAATTTAGACCACAGGATCAAGTCCTGCCCGATTTGGCCTAGGCTCCAGAATAGACTACTAGAAGACTTATTATGATCCAGATCTGTGGGCCCCCCAGAATCAATGGCAAGTCCCCAATTTCAGATTGGCCTGAAAAACAAGGGGTCCAGGAATTCAGGAGAATCCACCCACTTCCACCACACTGATGGCTTTATGTAGAGTGAGGTGGTAGGGTACCTCACTCATAGGTACCCCTAAATCTTACTCCTTCACTATATAAATTGGCAAAAAAGAATTAGCAAGTACTTTTTAATAAAAAGTACTTGCCTCAATCAAATGCTAATATATAAACATATGCTTAAACCCCATTCCCAGTCACGGAAATGAGGTGTTGTGTAAATTAGGGGAGATAGTGTAAATACACCGTGTTTTACTCAAACCCCGCGTACCGCAGTCCGCAGAGCTTGAAGTTCAACACGCGTGACTAAAAGCCCGCACCAAAGTTTGGATATAAGCCCCCGCGCAAGCATCAAGCCCCTTACAGGCTCTCAGCTTGGCACGCGGACTCCACAGTCACTCAGGTACCCCCAAATCAACAAAAACACGCCCCAGTAACCTCATTACATATGTTACACATGTAATAAAGATTACTGGGGACTAAATAATTGATTATATTGAATGGTATTATTAATTTATACATTTAAATTAAATATATTGAGTGAAAAAACAGTACAATCAATACTGTGGCTTATTATAAATACTAATAAGCCACTAGTATTAATCCATAACAAATAGTACTAATGTACTACAGACTGTACCTCAATATAAATGAATAAATAATAAATAAATATCATAATAAAATCATTTGGTGCGTGTATTTCAAAGCAGGGGCTGCTGAAGCTTCACCAAGAAAGCAAAAATGGCCAAAATGTGGTCCAAAGATCCCACAAGTTGGCCAATAACACCTACAGGGTCCCCAAAGGGAACTCAAGACTATTTAAGGAGCTCTTCAACCGCCCAAAGAAGGCTCCTCGTGCTTTTTGAACACCACCCAGACACTTACCAATATTCTATCAGATATCATCTATAAATATCCTGGTAAGTCCCTTAGTAGTATTCTTCTTAGCCCTGTCTTCCCACCAACAATTCAGTTACCACCCAGCTTTAACACTCACCTTATCAAGCGCTCAAAGCTGTCCTGTTTCTGCCCTGAATATCCTCAAGCCCCTTTTGGATTATTACTAGTAAGTAATAACCCTTCTTTCTTGAGAAAATTCCCCATTCCTTTCCACTGGGATTTAAACCACCCCTGCTCAAACAGGCCCCAGTTTTCCAGGTCATTAAATCCTCTGCATTTACGTGCAAGATACCTTAGAGGGATTAAACCACCCCTGATTTATCAGGCCCCTCTGGTTTTAATTATATTAAAGTTATTTAATATAATTATTACCACCTTTTTCTCTAAATTTTTATGGCAAAATTCCCCCATATCTTTTGGGAATTGCACCTGTTGTACCTTACCCAGAGTCTTTGTACTCTTTCCATCTATCCTTGCACCACCTGTAGCTAGAAGGACTTGTCCTTGGCATCAGGGAGGCTGACAAGAGAAAACTTGGCAATTAAAATTCCAGCTACCTCATTATGGAAAAGATCAAGGCCAGATTCAATACCATCAGCAAAGCTCGCTAACTCAATAAATGGCATGAACTCTGCAACATTAAGGTCAATATGAAAACCAACCCAGCCTTGGTTGCTACACAGATGAAGGAAATTATTGATGAGTTGGCCAACATGAATGTGATGCTCCATTATGAAAATGTCCTTCCTCTCATCATTCATGAAAACATATGCCAAGGCACGTCCCTCCAACTTGAATTTGATTGAAGAATTGACATGTATTTTTCAAGAGGCGGGAGCAAAAATCTTTCCTTTGAACATACCTAGCAGATCTTGAGCAAGGTGATGTCTCAGGTGCAGTTGGTGTCTTGTTTGAACAACAATAACCAAGAGATCCAGTTCATGTTTTCAATACCGGCCCCATCAGGAAATTAAGACACAAGGGAATCTACAATCTTGAGTGTATCAGAAATGGCAAAGGTGAATGCAGCAAACCCTACCATCTGGTGCTCCTGTTTTTGATGCAAGTAAAATTCCCATTTAGTGGGGAAATGCACAGCACCAGAACCAAATTCAGCAAGGCAGCCACCGGGCAGTATGTATCCTTGGAAGAAAGCTCCCTACCATCATTCACAACCCCCATTCAATTCCTACTACCCCATCTTAGCACCTTCTGGCACCAATTATGCTTACTACCCCCATTGTCAGCAGACTGCCAATCCTAATATAATTCCTGTTCCAAAGACCAGGACCGACTCTTACCGACCATCTTATGGTTCCCAGGCTCGCCCTTCCGCTAGGGCGGTTGATTTGCAGTCCAAGCATGAACAACCTCTGGTGTTCAATATCCTCCAATGTGACCCGGTTCCTGTGGGAGATGTGAATCCACAGGAGAAGCTCTTTGATACTGGTTCCTCTCACCATCTGACAGGTTACAAGTCAGCATTATTTAACTTTACTGTTCTTCCTAACCCTATCCCCCTGAGAGTTGAAACTAATGGGATTAATCAATTTGTTACAGCCAAAAGGAGCCTGCATTGTACTGGACCCAATGGAATGACAGTGATCATTAACAATGTTCTGTACTTTCTGTTGGCTAACGTGACTATGAGCCTGTGTCTCTTGAGTGACAGCAGAACACAAGAATTAGGGTACTAAGAATTATATTACTTTGTATAAAAGAGAAGTAACAAGACAATAAGGATGATAAGAAAAGATCTTAAATGATCTGAGGAGCTGCCAACTATGGGTCAGCCTCTTCTACCACAAAAGGAACTGGGTGAATGAGCCTAGTCAAAGGAAACTGAAGCCAGCCAATCTTTTTCTGGTCAAAAGAAACTGACTCAAGGGTCCTTAGATGGAAACCTGGTTGATTGTCCCTGGATAAAATCAACAAAACAATAAGGGGATATGATCAAGGAGTGATCAGTGCAATTACTGCGTTCTAAAGAGTTATTCTGGATTGATTATAAGCTTCAGGAATTATACCAATATATGGTTGCCAATGATTTATTAGGAAAAGATAAGATGAAGGGGATGAGATAGACCAAACAGCCTTGGAATAAGGAGGATATGATAGAGTTGAAATGGTTGCAGAAGAATGGAATCACTAGTTGATTAAAATAAAGTAGAAGTGGGAGATAATCAGAGATGTGAGGGCCTTACTTAATAATCCAAAACCTTAGCAAGGATTCTGCTTAATATCAACTTGATAATAGTCCTTTTTTCAAAGTGAGTGGTTGTTCTGTGGTATCCTGGAGTCTTTTCATCCTCTATGAGGCTGGGGATACTCAGACTCAAAAATTTTCACAGTTTTCTGAAATAATCTGTGCTTTCTTGTGGTCAGCTTGCATCTGAAACACTGCACAGCAGCTTTTTAAAATATAATCACCTATAAATCAATAACTATGTGAAGGAGTAAGATATGGGGAAGATGCCCAGTTGTGACTAGGGTTAAAATGTGATGAGGAAACAGAATCTGAATTCAAAACAAGTTAAATTTCAAATCTGTAAAAGTTATAAGGATATTTTAGTTGTAAATTGTACTTAAGGAAGACTTGTAGGCTAATTGTTTTAGCTCTAAGGCTGAAAGTGACCCTGATTTCACTGGCAGCCCTGCGTTTGGAAGTTTTCTCTTTCAACTTTGTTTTGTCTAATGATAGTTTCAATGTTTTTACATCATCAACCCTTACTAACCAGGGTACCAAATAAAGCCAGTGGCAATGTCACTCCATGTGAGAAGCTGTTCTTGAGAAGACACCTTTACAACAGACTCAAGCCATTTGGATGCAAGGCTTAAATTTATGTTATGGCCAAGAAACACCAGAAGTTGGATGAGCAATGGAGAGATATGTGGTGGGTAGTTTGGTAAACAAGAAGGGTTGGTGCTTCTGGATCCCAAAAGACACAAAATTTGTTAACTCAGAGATAGAAAAGCTCCTAGATGAAGATACCAAAGATCTGGTCCCAACTGCTCTGCCAAACAAAACCCCAGTTGATCAACAAAAGGGAGACATACAGTTTAAAATCAACAGGTTTACTCTTGGGGATTTTTCTGATGAGCTTGTTGTTGAAAAACAAGAAGAACTAGTGGCAGCGCTTTTGGTGGGTCCAAGTGGCAGCAGTCTACCCTGCATGTACAAACAAGCTATGAAGGGTAAAACTGCCTCTGAGTGGCTGACAGCAATCAAGGAAGAACTAAATAACTTACAAGAGTTGGGGGTTTGGGATTTGCGGCTGGTTCCTGACAAGACAAAGGTGCTGGGGGCCAAGTGGGTATTTTCTGAGAAGTATAATAACAAAGGGGAAGTCATTTGGTATAAAGCGCGGTATGTGGCCAAATATAGAATCAGATTAGGATATGACAATGAAGAGCCCAAAAGTTTATCCAATCCATTCAATAATTTTTTGATTGTGGAAAGCTTCAGTCCTTCAGAAATGTTGGCAAAAGTGGCTTCAGGAAAACTGATTGGTGAATTGGTTGCCATACCTCACATCCCATTCATATGTGTCTCTCCTGTCTAGGTAAGTACCATTACCCCCTCTCTTATCTTCTCTATCCCTTTTCTCTTTCCTTTCTTGTGTAGATACTGATAGAGAGATCTTTCTCTCCTGTCTAGACTGAAATTCATCCCACTTTGGTACTAGCACCCTCCAGAGGCTCTCAGCCTGGTTCCTCTGTGCCACATTTCCAACAGCTTCTTCAATAAAGAACAGTGAAGGGACTCAACCCTTACAGGGGTGGGGGTAGGTGAAGGAGGGGGGGGGGGGGGGGGGGGGGGGGGGGGGGGGGGTGGGGTAGGTGAAGGTGGGGGGGGGGGGGGGGGGGGTGGGGTAGGTGAAGGTGGAGGTGGTGGGGCAGGCAAAGGGGGTGGAGGAAGGTCTGGGGTAGGAGGGACAAAGAGGGTGGTTGAGGAGGGGTGGAAGGGGGTGGAGGAGGGGGATGGAAGGGGGTTGGAGATTGGCGCGGTGGAGGAGGAACCGGGGATTGGCGTGGCGGAGGGGGAACCGGAGATTGTTGACAAGCATTGGGGTCCATTCCGGTACCAACGCGGACATTGTGCAATCCGCCCAGTTTCAAAGAGCAACGGCCCAGGACCGGCCATTGGGAAAGTTCTTCTGGTTGGGTTTGGGAGTCATTTGGTTGGTTCTGACAGGAGTTCTCAGGCGGGCAGAACGAGTGCGATGTTGAGGAGGGGAGGTAGGAGGTGAAGGGGTTGAGGAGGGAATGGAAATGTGGTTGTCCGGAACCACAAAAGAATCTTTGTGGCGGCGCCGCTTTGGATGAGGTTGAGTACTGGCTTGGGAACAAGGCTGGGGACAAGGTGCATTCTTGCGGGACAGGGAGCACTGACAATGAGACCAAGCGCAGGACGTGCAGGCAGCTCCAGGCATGGTGGAGGAGGAACTGTTTGGTGTGCGGGTCCCACATGCCAATTGTTTGGCGTGTGGGATACTGTATATCTCAAGTAATCAAACTGGTGGACCCGTTTGATTACGTGAGCATGTCCCACACGCCAAACAATTGGCGTGTGGGAACGCTTGTTGGCCGGCCAGGAGGAGCTCCTCCTGGCCAACAAGGTTATACAACCTCTTCAGCCAGGAGGAGTTCCTCCTGGCCGACAAGGTTGTATAACCTCTTCAGCCAGGACGGCATATACACATGTGTGTATATGCACATGTATGTGCATATACACATAACTGTGCTCACGTAATTGCATTGGTGGACCAATTCGATTACGTGAGCACAAGCCGGTGGTCTGATTCCGGTCAGGACTCAGACTGGTTGTGTGGGATTTTCCAACCAGAACCACACAAAACAACCCACCAATCCAAAAAAAAACCAAACCAGTGAGTCTCAAAAAAAAAAAAAAAAAAAAAAAAAGAAGGGCATTCATAAAAAAACCCAGCTTTTCCGCGTTTACACCTGGTTTTACGCAACGGCAACGTCAAATTTGCTGCGCAGCACACCCGGCTTTCCGCTTTTACACCCGGATTTTTTAATTATTTTTTTGCGGGCGAATTTTAATTTTTTTTCAACATTTAAAAATTGTTTAATATACTTCCAGGGGTGTAGACGTTGATGGTATTTTTTATTTTCCAGAAAAACAACACTGGGAGAAATAAATTAGAGATGAGAAGACAACTTAGAAAGAATGAGAAAGAAATGGAAGACCAACATTGAGCTGAGGAGTTGATAAATTAGACAATCTATGGAAAGGTGAATGAGGAGAACAGGACAAGTGGGAATGTAGGACTGTATTTGGGAGTTATTTGAATGATGAAGAATGAGTTATGAGCAAAGAAAATCTCACCAGGCAGGACAATATAAGATTGTAGTAAGTGAGGAAAGAAGGAAGAGAAGAGGAAGATTGAGAAACACAAGAGAGAAGAGAAGAAAAGGAAGTGGAGTAGGGAATGGGTGATTGAGTTGAGGAGGTGAAGTATTGTAGAATGTTGAGTCAATTGAGTGTTGATTGTTTGTGAGAGATGAGTGAAGGAAGGGAATGAAGAAGTGGTAATATAGAGAATGAGGAGATGATTTGGTGAATGAGGAAGAGAGAGATAACAGTGGTTGAACTTGGAACGTGTGACAGTGATGTGATTTTTACACAAAGGGCCCCATATAAGCCCCCCTCACTCCCCAGCGCCCCCAAACCCATGAACTGCACTCATTTTTACCATAGATATACTAACACGTGCTGACTTACTCTCCCATTTGAATGCAAACAGAATCTGCCCAGTTCACCAAATCATCAGCAAAAGATGTCTCACACCCGTGATTACAACTCCGCAAACAATCAGCCTCCATGCCCATATGGATTCCATGAGGTTGACCCCAACCATCACCCTGGCGCCCCACTTGGCAACTTGTATCAAAATAAAATCTCTGCGTATGGAAATTCACACGTGCTCTGCCAACCTGCAGCTCAACTCAATCAAAAAGGCCACCTCCCAACTAACTATGGCTACCCAAGCAACCAATATGGCCAAGCCCCCCAGCCCACCCCGCCAGCTACAGCTTCACAGACACCAACTACAGACTGGAAATCCAGCCAAACCCTTTCCCCCCAGCCCACCCAGTCTTGCAGCCTGTGTTCCGCCCATATGAGGTACAATTTCCTCAATTTGCCCACTATCACTGTCAGCTTGCTACTATGACAGAGCAACCTGTCACAAGTTTTCTACAAGAATTATATTATAAAAAATATAGAATATCAAATAATAGTTAGAATATTATTTGATACTCTGAATCTACACTAAAATTAACCTAGGGTACCTCACTCACAGGTACCCCTAATTCTCACTCCTTCACTATGTAAATTAGCTTATAAGAATTAGCAAGTACCTTTTAATAAAAATGGCACTTGAATTAATTAATGCTTATATGTACATATACATATGCTTAAACCCCATTTCCAGTCACGGAAATGAGGTGTTGTGTAAATTAGGGGAGATAGTGTAAATACACCGTGTTTTACTCAAACCCTGCTTACCGCAGTCCGCAGAACTTGAAGTTCAATCTGCGTGACTGAAAGCCCACGCCAAAGTTGGGATATAAGCCCCCCGCGCAAGTATTAAGCCCCTTACAGGCTCTCAGCTTGGCACGCGGACTCCACAGTCACTCAGGTACACCCAAATCAGCAAAAACACGCCCCAGTGACCTCATTACATATGTTACATACATAATGAAGATTACTGGGGACTAAATAATTAAATATATTGAATGGTATTATTTATTTATACATATAAATAAAATATATTGAGTGAACAAAAAGTACAAACAATACTGTGGCTTATTATAAATACAAATAAGCCACTAGTATTAAATCTATAACAAACAGTACTAATGTACTACAGACTGTCAGTCAATATAAATATATAAATAGTAATAAAATAGATTAATAAAATCAATTGGTGACGTGTATTCAAAGCAGGGGCTGCTGAAGCGTCACCAAGAAAGCAAAAATGGCCAAAATGTGGTCCAAAGATCCCACAAGTTGGCCAATAATACCTACAGGGTCCCCAGGGGGAACTCAAGACTATTTAAGGAGCTCTTCAACCGCCCAAAGAATGCTCCTCATGCTTCCCAATACCCACTAACAACCTTACCCACTTCTTATTAGATAAATATCTTTATAACACAGTCTGGTAAGCTTCTTAGTAGTTATTCTTTAGCCCTGTCTTCCCCAACAACTTCACAGTGACCATCCAGCTCCATCATCCATCCATCCAAGCGCTTCAAACTGTCCAGTTTAGCCCAGAATATCCCCAAGATCCCTCAAGGTTTATTACTAGTAAGTAATAACCCTTTTCTTGAAGATATTCCCCACTTTTCCTTTCCTGGGATTAAACCACCCCTGTTCCAACAGGCCCCAGTGTTCCAGGTACCTCAATCCTCTGCAATTTATTTTTAAGATACTTTAGAGGGATCTAAACCACCCCTGATTTCTCAGGCCCCTCTGGTTTTAATTATATTAAATTTATTTAATATAATTATTACCACCTTTTTCTCTAAATTTTATGTCACAATTCCCCCATATTATTTGGGAATTGTAACTCTTGTACCTTACCCAGAGTTTACCACTCTTTTACATTCATACTTGCACCACCTGTAGCTAGAGGGACTTGTCCTTGGCATCAGGGAGGCTGACAATCACCATCCACCTCCATCTACCTATCAGCTGGAACCAGCCCAACCATCCTATCTGGCTCAGCCATCCCTCCACACACCACCTCATATAGCTCAAGCGCCACCATCCTATCCGTTTTTGAAACCCCATCATGCACCACAAATCGCCAACTACTGGCAGCAGGTACCCCACCATCCTCCCACCCGGCCAACCCATTCAATCTTGGTCCCACTCACTTCCACGGCCCATCAATCTCTCACAATTTCCCTGTTGGCCAACCAGCAGTTAATGCTCCGTGGCAGCAAAATCAAGTGCCTTCCATACCTGACATGCAAGATATGCAGCCATCTCTGGGGGAAATCACCTCCTCTGCACCATTAAGCTGTAAAATTTGGCCGCCTGCACAACCAAGCCCTCAACTGTTTCCCCCAGAAACTTTCAGCCCTCAAGTCCCTCAACCTGTGGCTGAAGGTGAGTTTTCAAATAAGTCTCCACTTTGTTTCCATCTTACCAAGCACTAATGTTTACCTACACAATCTCCCAGTAAAATATCCAAGGGCCACAGCTAAATCTCCCGGCGGGTATCAACCTGCACCACCCAGCCCTCAACTGTTTCCCCCAGCAACTTTCAGCCCTCAAGTCCCTCAAACTGTGGCTGAAGGTCAGTCTTCAAATAATTCTCCACTTTGTTTTCATCTTACCAAGCACTAATGTTTACCTGCACAATCTACCAGGTAAATACCCAAGGGCCACGGCTACATCTCCTGGCGGGAATCAACTTGAGGGATGCTCTTACAACAAAGTCTTGATGAGTCCAACAGAAGATGGTCACACATACAAGTATTCAATTGAGAGTGGGTAGTTTCATATTCTTGTGGTTATGAAATGGGCTGCTACTTAGTTTTCATGTGTAATTTCTCATTAACTTTCCCTGATTAATCCTTTAGGACACTCACCACTGGCCACCACAATGTTACCTGCCACCAATCAACCGCATAAAGTGTTGATGATTATGAAATCTGAAGATGTACAATCTTATGGTTATTCCATTGGCAGTAAGTTCTTCTAGTTTCTTAATTTTCCCACTTTAGTCAGACTGGCTGAACTCCTTGTGTTTCTAGATGCAATGGATGCACCACCCGAATTCTTCTTCACATGTGTCACTGATCTCAAAAACTTTGTGACCACATGGGCCCACAAACATGGTTATGCCCTGAAATTTTGTGCATCCAAGCTAGACAAGAATGTCTACTTTGCATGCACGCTTGGCGGGGAAGACAAAACCTCAGTTGATGCTGTCCGGTTTTGAGAATCTAGGAATAAGCGACTTGGGTGCTGCTTCAAAATATCCGGCCACAAACCAACTTCAGTAAAAGGCAAGGATGCACCGTGGGAACTCCGCTGCCAAAAAACCATTGAGCGCAACCATGGTCCAATTGATCTGCAACATGTGGTTATCCACAAGAAGCTCTCTGTTGAAGGCCAAACCAAGGTTGCTCGCTTATTGTCTCTTGGAATGCAACCCCAGGCAATTGCTAGACTCCTTACTAGCAGTGAAGGAAGGTTTGTAAACAACCAAACAATATACAATGTAAAGCAGGTGCTGAGGGCAGAGAAGAGGGCTGGCAACACCCTGATTGAGTACCTCCTACGTTGCCTGCAGGAATTGAATTGGACACACAAGGACGTTTACGACACGGATGGCTCTTGATAAGTTGAAGTGGGTTGTATATTTGACTCATCACCTATTTTAATCAGAAACTGACTGTCCTCCTGTGTGATACCCACAGATCTATATGGGACGCTAACCAGGCACCAAAGGTCTTTGTGACAGACAGGGAATTGGCACTGCGTAATGCTATCTCAAAGCACTTCCCCAATGCTACTGCCAACTTGTGCATGTGGCACATCAATTGGAATATTGTTACAAACTGCAAGCAAGCATTTGCTGGCAATGGCAAATAATGGACCAAATTCATGAGACTCTGGCATGAGGTAGAACATGCCCCCAATGAGGACACCTGCAACTCAAAGTGGGCACAACTGACAAGGTACCTAGTCAGTCAAACTAATGTCTACAAATACCTATACAAGCACGTCTGGAGCGAGCAACAGAAGTTCATGAATGCGTGGGCCGGAATGACACCCCATCTGGGAAATCTGACTTTGTCAAGATGTGAATCTGCCCACAGCTGGCTGAAAACATATGTGACATCCGCTAGGTGCAACTTTGCAACACTGTTCATGACAATTGCTGCTGCGGTGGACTGACAGCTTGACACGGCCCACACAAACCTGGCACACGAGTTACTGAAGGGGTTAACTGGTCTACCAAACGCCTTCAAGTCCCTCAACTGCAAAATCTCCTGTCATGAACTCAAGTTGGCCATGTCTCAGTAAAACAAGTTCATCAAGATGAAGAAATGCAAGCCTGGGGATCCCAGCCTTCAATGCAACGGGAATTTCCAGGCCGGCTTGGGCATTCCGTGTTTGCACACTATCAAATGTTTGGTCCAGGGGAAGGGGGATGTGGAGCCTTCTGATTTCCATTTCCAGTGGCATCTGGCTTATAACACTGACGGTCCAGTGAGTCTGCCTGATGTATGGCTTGTTCATGTCCCTCCTAACTAATCTTCCTCTATGTTCATTGCAGGCTCTTGATCAACCTGTGTACAACTTTGACAACGATTTTGAGGATTTCATGCAGGAGATCTTGGAGTCCCATCACCCCTTGGGTTTAGAAGCCACAATGAAAAAATTACAAAGGGTCCATGCAAACACCCACGTGGTTCCGCTTGCAGAGCGTGATCCTATCCGAGTGAAACACAAACTGGAAAGGCCATGGAAGAAGAGAAAGGGTAGTGGGCGAGTTCAAAAGCGCAATGACACCCATGCTGAAATCGTGGAAGCCCAAATCCAAAAGGCACAGGCAAGAAAAGCAAGGCAGAAGGCCGGTGTATCAAAAGGAAAAGGGTGTAATCAAAAGGCCAAGCGGGTACAGGGTCAATTGGATCTTGTATCCTCAGGTTCTTCCTCTGGGGACCCTGATGAGCTTCCCAGTGTGGAAACACTCATGCGTAAGCAACATTATTGCATGTCTTATTATGAGGCTGATAACTGATGGAATTATAATGATGGACTTACTAAGCAGTCAAGAGAAATAAACTTCCACCAGTCGGCAGCCTTGGGAAATGGAAACGGGGGTCAGACAACTCGTCACATGGACAATTCTCTCAATCCTCTGATGACTCGGACTTGTATGGTAGTATGGATGGGGTATCAGATGAAGAATCTGATGCCCCAGATGCAGTTTCAGATGAAGATTCTGATGCCCCAGATGGGGAATCAGGTGAAGAATCTGATGCCCCAGGTGGGGAATCAGATGAAGAATCTGATGCCGGGCATTGATAAATGCACGCCCACGCCCACGCACACCCTTAAAAAAAAGGCGTGCAGCCCGCACGCCCTTTTTTTCATTGGTGTGCAGGCTGCACGCCTGTAGATGGGCGTGCAGCTCGCACGCCCATCTACAGGCGTGTGACACCCCCAAGGATGGGCGTGCAGCCGCATGCCTGCCGGGGAGGACTGCAAGCCCCTTGACCGGGAGGGATCCCCCCCGGTCAAGGAGGTTGTGCACCCTCCTTGACTGGGAGGCAATCCCTCCCGGTAGAGGAGGTTGTACAACCTCCTCGACCGGGGATCCCTCCGGCTGAGGAGGCTGTACAACCTCCTCGACTGGAGGGAATCCCTCCGGTCGAGGAGGTTGTACAACCTCCTCGACCGGGAGGGAATCCCTCCGGCCGAGGAGGTCGTACAGCCTCCTCGACCGGGGGGAATCCCTCCGGCCGAGGAGGTTGTACAACCTCCTTGACCGGGGGGGATCCCTCCGGCCGAGGAGGTTGTACAACCTCCTTGACCGGGGGGGATCCCTCTGGCCGAGGAGGTTGTACAACCTCCTTGACCGGGGGGGATCCCTCTGGCCGAGGAGGTTGTACAACCTCCTCGACCAGAGGGATTCCCTCCAGTCAAGGAGGTTGTAAAGCCTCCTTGACCGGGAGGGAATCCCTCCGGTCGAGGGGGTTGTACAACCTCCTCTACCAGGAGGGATTGCCTCCCGGTTGAGGAGGCTGTACTCCTTGACTGGAGCTGATGTCATGCATACATTCATGTGTACACATGACATCAGCATGTATATAGGCAGGGGTGTGCCCCTACCTATATACATGGAATCGGCACGCAAGCCGCACACCAATTCTATGTATATAGGCAGGGGCACATCCCTGCCTATACACATAGAAAGGGCGTGCGCTTTGCACACCCTTTTCTGAACAGGGCATGCAAACCGCACACCCTTTTCTGAACAGGGCGTGTGAACTGCACACCCTGGTCTGAACAGGGCGTGCGACCGCACACCTGAAGTGCCGCACGCCAATAAAAAAAAGGTGTGCGGTGTGGTAGACATTTCTGTTCTGGAGGGAAAAATTTAAAGTTTTTTTTACATATATATTTTACAACACCCCACTATCTGTTTCACCCCAGTAATTTTAGTTTACATACATATGTACACTAGGTGTACTGTATAAAGGGTATATATCTAAATTACCTCTGTATTTCTGTATAAATGAGGCTGTGTAGCAATCACAAGCCACATACAGCCTGCTGCATAGTAACCATTGGGGCAGTGCAAGCCACTCAAGCAGACTACACAGCAATACAGAAAGCTGTGCAGGTCACTTGATATAAATACATAGCAACCAGAAGGCTGTGCAAGCCACACTTGTAACTAGATCACTAGCTAAATTTGCTCATTACTACACTGCCACCCTGTATGCAGCTGTATTCTGCACAGCATTCCAGCTAAAAAGCCTCATTTGTAAAAGCACACCAGCTAAAACCCCTCATGTAACTAGAACACCAGCATAAATGCCTCACATTTCACTATATAAGGAGGGGCTCTCCCTTCCTCTTTCCCCATCTGAGGAGCATCTCATGACATCAGATCATCAGACCAGGTCCCCCCCATCTGATTAAAATTAATTACTATAATTTAACTCTCCGCCACTTAACAAATACTGAAACTTTGCAATATACATATAACATTCACACACAATCCACTCTAGGAACCTCTGCTATAAATATTCAACTACACTAGACCACTGTCTTCTTCTTCCAGCCTAGCTGGGGGTGTTGTTAGTCTTTTGCTTCAGAGAGGCAGGGTTTTCACCCATCAATACTTCTCTACATTCAGCCAAAAGAGGTGAAAACCACTTTTGGAGTCTCACAACTGGTGTCCCAACAGTGGCCTAGTTAGTTGAATATTATTAGTCAATTCTCCTCTTCTGGAACACGGATAGATGCAAGCATAATATTTCTACCTTTGGTTCTCCCAGCATCACACTTCTAATAAACTTGGTATTTTAAAAGATCACTGGATAAAGAAAGGAGTTAG
Source organism: Puccinia hordei (assembly GCA_007896445.1). Lineage (NCBI taxonomy): Eukaryota > Fungi > Basidiomycota > Pucciniomycetes > Pucciniales > Pucciniaceae > Puccinia > Puccinia hordei. The sequence continues at coordinate 159,315 of RDRW01000562.1, forward strand.
TATACAGATATAAAATTAATAAATTTGGAGATATTAAACAGCTTTTGAAGTAGAATCTAGACAAAACATTTCTTTGAGGCTAGCTATTCTTTTTGAATCCCAGTTTGGATTGAAGAATAAGTTAGGTTTTGATATTTTAAGGATAAATCAAAGTTTGCCCTGGTTATAGAGAACCAGAGAACATAAATTTATTAGTTTTTTGACCATTAGGGTCTTCATCATTTGTCTAGAAATACACATCAGCCTATAGTATAACAAAAATGTTAGTTCATTACCTTTATAAGAGTTCCTTACTATATTCAATGTCTTTTACTATACCTGGAGATTTGGAAGGAAGCACGGGAAATCCTGGAGATAGCAGTATGACGTTTGATCCACCAGGCTTCTCTCAAGCAAAGTCAAGTAATACCACAAGAAACTCCTCAGCAACAAGGATTAATACAGCAGGAAATATACAATCAAAGGGAACCGCTGTAGCTTCTGGATCTGGAGCACCTTCCACTTCTGCCGCTGATATGGCCAAGAAACTATTCAAAACAATAACCCCCACCAAGCATAGGAATCTTTCAACTCAGCTAGGTGCTTCAAATCCACCAGATATTGGTCAACCTACGTCTATGCATGAAAGAAGACAGAAAGTGGTCAAAATCGAGAATGATACCTTGAAATTTGAAGGAGAAAGGTTGAAAACCTTTTTAGCCCGCTATGAAAGGACTGCAGAAGCATGTGGCGCCAGCAACTGGGACATGGTAATGCAAATTGATCGATTTGTAGTTGGCGAGGATCTGAAGGAAGAACTGGAAACCCTGGAAGGATACGCTGAGAGGGACTGGGAACTTCTTAAGGAAAGTATGATGGAAGTTTGGGGGGATTATTACACCCAAATCAACACCCATCAAGTATACAATCCACGACCTAAGGGAATTAGCGGAAGGAATTTCAAAGAAAGGGGGCATCAAGGACATCCACGGCTACCGGGAATTTGTTTCCAAGTTCATGATGATTGTCAAATACCTTGTTACCAATGAACATATAACCTCTCAGAAAGATGTAGTCTACTTGTTTTTGGCCGCCTTCTCTCATGAATCACAAACCAACATCAAGCGGGAACTCATAAAAGGAAACATGATCACGTATGGAAAGGATGGATATTGTAAACCCCCAGAGCTCAAGGACCTCCTCAATGTCAGCAAAATGGAAATGAAGGCAGGATCCGAGGACACCTTTGGTTACGGGAGAGTCTTTACTGAATCCAACAGAATAATGCAAAAATCCCTAGATGCAAAGAAGGGATCAGAGCAAGGAAAAGCACTCCGGGAGAAAATGATGACAGAAAACCCAACAGCCTCCCTAGAAGGAAAAGTAGAAGACATTGCAAAAGGGATCTTAACACTTACCCAAAAGCTTGCCCAGATGCCAACTGAATCAAGGAAGGAAGGATCTCGAGAAAATGGTCCATCAGGAAGGAATTTGTATGAAGCAAAGACTCCAATTTGCTTTTACTGTAGCCAAGAAGGACATATTCTTCCCAGGTGTTTCTTCCTAGCTGAAGATGAGAAACAAGGGTTGGTACGACGAATTGGGCGTGACTTCCACCTACCAAATGGAGACAAGATTCCCTATGATCCTGATAGGCCTATCAGAACGGTAGTTGCAGGAGCGTCTGCGGACCCAAAAATGAAACAATTGTCAGCTCAGTTAGCCTCCTTTGGGCCGGCCACATTTCCAAACAATATTCCAGTAGAAGACCTAAAACTTTATTAAAGAAGGCACCACAAGCTTCCAGGGATATTGTATCTTCAGTTGGAATGGTTCATTGGAAGGACTGGACTGCACCAACAACAGGTGCCGAAAATTTCATCAACCAACTTCCCCTAAGTGCCAATGGCGTGCAAAGTAGAGGCGGTGGATTTTCTGGAAGAAGGGAACCAGAGGCACTTTCCAAGCCTGTGGGACCCATTGATATTCTGACCAAGCATAAGGAGGATACACGAATGGACCTAGATCACGCTGAAACACCGGAAATAATTGTTAAAAAACCTAACGCTAAAATAAGTGCTCCCAAAACAGAAACTACGGTGGCTAATGAGGTTGACAACACTCAGTTATCACTCACTTTTTCTCAGCTCAGTAGTATGGCCCCTAGGTTTACAGAGGAAATGATTAAAAGGCTTTCTGAGAGGTTGCCACAAAAAGCGGGTGCTACAACTTACCTATCCGTGGAACCACAAAATGAGGCGGAAAAGAACCTTCTTGCAGCATCCATGAAACTGAATGAGGATAAGATAGAACTAGATGGATCCAGCTTTTACAGTTGTGCCTTAGGTTTCATTGGCACTAAATTAAAAGACCAGCAAATAAATTTCCTCGTGGATTCTGGTTCTATGGTCAACATGATTCCAGAAGGATTGGCGTTTCACTTAGGACTGGAAATTACACACATAGATATTCCTTTATCTGGTGTTGGAGGAGAGCAGTGTAACATTACTGGTGTTGTGGAATTTTGTCCTGTAACCATAGGAAGCTTCTCTGGACCCATTCACCTCTTTACGGCAGTCAAAGCAACACTTCCAATTCTGGGTCGCCCATTCTTATTTGATAATAAATGCCAACTGGAGTATTTCCAGCGGGGAGAGATACTCACTTTCCAAGGTCATAACGGGAGGCGAGTTCAAGTTACATTGGCAAAAACCTTTGAAGGGTACGGCTGGGAAAAGCGGAAGCAATGTCTTGAAGAACCTCTCACTGCTGGGTGCCTTTTGAAGGTGGAGGTACCTCAAACAAAGGCAGAACTGGCCAACACATTTTGTTCTACCCTTGCTAAAAATCTCTAAAAAATTTAGAAAAATTTAAAAATCAGTCTTTTTTATAAATTCAGGTGCTCCCTTAAAAGAAGGAACTTCAATACCAACCGTTGAGATTTCTTCTGGAGTACCTGCGCGTAAAGGTTGGACAGACAAAATGAAATGTAAATTTAACTCCTGGATATCTAAATGTAAAACATCAAAAAGTATAAAAAATAAACCTATTACCCAACTTGAGTGTTTCACAAGTGCCTTCTCCATTGGGAATCAATTGAACTAGAACAGAAGGAAGATTTACTTGAATCAAAATTCAAAGTATGTTTCATGGGGCTGCTACAGCGTGGATTTGGGGCCAAGACACAGGCAGAGATATGTGAAAATTGGCAGGCTGGACGACTGTGGTGTATGACCAAGTACAAACCTGTTGGGAAGAAAGTCAAGCCTGTAAATCAACCAATGCCCCAAGCAATAAATCCACCCCTTAAGAGACCAGCACTCTCAAGAGATCCTTACAAATCACCTCTCACCCCTTTTCCTCCAGAATTCAAGGAAACATCTTGAGTAACCCAAGAAAGACTTAAAGTTGTAAACTTTGGACCTAAAGGATGGCTGTCACCGGAGGAATTGAAACTGTTCACACACATTATGGTCATCCGGGAGAAAACATTAGCTTTCTCTGAGGAGGAGAGGGGTATTCTCAAGCATTCTTATGGGTTGCCCTATGTCATACCAGTAGTAGATCATATTCCATGGCAGAAGAAACCTATTCCCATCCCAGCGGCCCCTAAGGAAGAATTCACAGAATTAGTACGGGAAAGAGTCAGGACAGGCCTATATGAACAGTCCACCTCTAGCTACTCAAGTCCAGTATTTTGTGTGGCCAAGCATGATGGACGGCTGCGGATTGTACATGATCTTCAAGAAATGAACAGGGTTACTATCAGGGATGCCGGACTCCCTCCAGCAACAGAGGACTTTGTGGAATCCTTTTCAGGAAGGGCCTGCTATGGTCTGGGTGACATCATGGGAGGATATGATGAACGGGAATTAGCTCATGAATCCCGTCCTCTTACAACATTTGATACACCATTAGGAAGGTTCCAACTTACCAGATTACCACAAGGTGCAACAAATTCAGTGGCAGTATACCAAGCCCAGATGATGTGGATACTTCAAGATGAAATCCCTGAGAATGTGGGAGTTTTCATTGATGATGGCGGAATCAAAGGACCACGGACAGACTATGGCGGAGAAGTTCTTCCCGAAAATCCAGGTATCAGAAGGTTTATCTGGGAATATGCAATCCTCTTAGAACGTGTGTTGTTCAGAATTGAAGAAGCAGGTCTCACTATATCCGGAAAGAAGTTTGCATGCTGCGTACCAGCTCTTGATATTGTAGGCCATGTAGTTTGCAAAGAAGGACGAAAGGTGTCAGTTAAGAAAAAGAACAAAGTATTAACCTGGCCAACACCAACCAATGTTACGGACCTTAGAGGGTTTTTGGGAATTGTCACCTACGTACGGATGTTCATCCAAAATCTTTCTGAAATTGTGGCACCCCTCCGGAAGCTGACACACAAGAGCCAGGAGTGGGAATGGACTGACACCTGTGAAGAGGAATTTCTGAAGCTAAAACATAAAGTCGGGGAAGATATTGTGCTCAAGAAATTAGATTATTCAGAGGATGCAGGCCTTATTATCTTAGCAGTAGATTCAAGTTTCATTGCTGCGGGAGCCGTACTGAGTCAGCAAGACTTAGAGACAGGATTGAATAGACCAGTGCTATATGAATCTATTGTGTTCTCACCTGTAGAATCAAGATACTCTCAACCTAAGCTAGAGCTTTGCGGAGTGGCTTGGATTCTTAAGAAGCTACAAACAGTCCTTTGGGTCAGCATTTTGAGTTGCAAGTAGATGCCAGATCTTTGATTGAGATGATCAACTCTCCTTCATTGCCCAATGCTCCAATGACTCGATGGGTGGCATTTATCCAATTGTTTTCCTTTGATATGGTGCATAAACCCGGGAAAACTTTCACAATGCCGGATGGACTTTCAAGACGACCTTTAGGACCTGATGACAAAGAGTACTATAACGAAACTCCAGATTTTGATGAGGATGAGCCATTAGTTAGGCCCTGCTTCCAATCTTTTGCAACACACATAGTTGATGAAGAAATTCAGGAGTGGGAAAGCTCTGGATACTGGATGGACATGAAGCGCTACCTACAAACTCTCAAGAAACCACAATCAATGGAAAAGACAAGTTTCTGAAAATGAGGAGGAAATCAATCAACTACTTTGTGAAAGATTCAAAACTCATGAAGAGGCATATGCCTGCGGCACAAATGGTTATCTTCAATTCAGATTTTCAATCCCGGCTACTTAAGATGGTGCATGAAGACCTTGGTCATAGGGGAGTGGAAGAAACCTATCAACGCCTGGTGTGTCGTTTCTGGTGGCCTAGTTTGAAGAAACAAGTTAAAAATTGGGTCAGAAGCTGTGAAGCTTGTCAAAAACGGGACCCCACAATACCACGGGAAGTCAGAAATCCAACAGGGGAAAGTTTCCTTTTTGGGCGAGTTGCTTTGGATGCTTGTCACATCAAGGCTGGAAGATTCAAATATCTGATTGTAGCCCGGGACGACCTTTCTGGATGGGTAGAAGCAGCTGCTTTAGTCAACCTTACGTCTGCAGCGGTTTCAAAGTTTCTCCTAGAAGATTGGGTCTATAAATTTGGCTCAATAAGAACTGTCACTACTGACAACGGGGCAGAATTTAAGGATGAATTCATTGAGGCAGTAAAACACATTGGTGCAACCCTTCGATTGAGCACCCCATACTATCCGGAGGGAAATGGGATGATTGAAAGAGGGCACAGACCCATTAAAGACGCCCTGGTTAAAATGTGCGGGGAATCTGGTGGAAAATGGAAAGAGTTTTTACCATTAGTATTATTTGCGGACCGGATTTCAACAAAACGCTCAACTGGCTACTCACCCTATGAGATAGTATTTGGAAAAAAGGCAGTTCTACCGGTAGACCTAGAAGAAAGCAGAAACCTACCTAGGGATTGATTGGTCAGAAGTCAATACTACAGAAGAACTGCTGGAAGCCAGGACAAGACAGTTGGAACTGCGGGAAGATATGCTTCAAGAGGCTCATGAGAAGCTATTACAGTCACGGGAAAATTCTGTTTCGTTACTGGGATAAGCGGTTAGCGTCAAAGTTACGGGACCCTTTGGAACCAGGTACTTTAGTTCTTACCTACAACAAAAGCTTGGAGGATCAGTGGGGGAAACTCTTTTCACACCGGTGGAATGGCCCATATAGAATTGTCAGACAAGTGGAGAAAGGTGCTTACATCTTAGAAGAACTGGATGGTGTTGAGTTGAAAAGGAAATATGCTGCTTCTCACATTAAAAGGTTTTTCCACGGGGGAAATCACTGCAGGAACTTGAGGAAGATGTACTGGAAGTTGATGGAGAAGAGTCAGCAGCATCTTCTGAAGGGGATGAATAGAATCAAATAAAACTAAACTAAAATTAAAAAAATAATAATAATAATAAAATAAAATAGGCTCCTGAGTAGGAGGATAAACTGCTTAAATCATTCTTGCTCAGTTTCTTTTGGGCTCAATCTCTCATTTCTACTTACCTGGCCAAAACTAAAAATTAATAAACCTAAAAATAAACAAATAAATAAGGGGTTATCATTTTTTTAAGTTGGGGGAGGTTCCCAGTGAAGATATTTTTAAAGTGATTTTTTTAGATAAACTAGTGCTTTTTTTTGATGCAGAGTAAGCTGCAGTTTCTTTTTTATGCTGAGGGTATGGGTGGGCACATCAAAACACATCAAAACACATCAAAGCACATCAAAACACTTAAAAAAAAAAAAAAAAGTGGATTTTTTTCCGAATACAGGCAAAATGGACATTGGCTCAAAAATTCAGGGTAAAAATAGACAAGTATAAAAAAATGAGAATAAAAAACTTCATTACTTTCTTGTGGTCATCAGTGAAGCTAACAAAATTGGTTGAGGACAACCAATAAGTTGGGGGAGGGGGATGAGATACATAGGAATAATTTTTATTGTAAATGGGATAATAACAATGATAAAATAAAATCAGAACATTAATAATAAGACATCATCATTCTCTTGGTCGACCGATAACGCAACACCAACAAGACAGGCATAGCCTTGTCGCTTCCTACAGAATTCTCATCGACCATCATCAAAGGATGGCGGAGAAACGGACCCTCGGAATCGGATCTACAGAAGCGAGGTCTTCTTCGCAGGTCGTAAGCAAATGCGGAGGAGAAGCAGTTGGCGAGTCGGAAGCCAATGATAATGCGGGAAGAGATCGTCGACGCTACCAGTAGGACTAGCGGTAGTAGGTGGTATGGAGATGATGGAGACAGGAGTGACGAGAGACGAGTGAGATGGGGGAAGCGAGGTGCTCGATGGAAGAAACAGGAGCGACAAGACGACAAAACCGCTTCTTTTTATACCCTCGCCAAAATGCCTCACGTCGACGATAACTCCGGTCGATATCGGAGTAATTTTCCTTTCGCAGCTCCGAGTCGGAATTGACAGTTTAAAAACTGTATAAAATGGAAGGCAATACAGGAACCAGGACTGCTTTAATCTACAGATAGAGATACATACAAGAAGAATTCAATTGACTTACTATTTGGATGAGCACCGCCTGATCGACCTGTAGTGGATCGGGTGACTCATTTCTCTGAGAATCGAATGTTCGGTCCTGGCGATCGAAGCCTGTACAAGAGAACATAGCCAAACAAGAACGGCGGCCGTCGTCCGCTTTAACTGCAAAACTGTATAAAAATAAATAAATAAATAAAAATCAGTATTTTAAAAATATATATATATAATAAATAATAAATAAAATAAAGAAATGATGGCATAAAAAAGGAACTTACGATTGTCGCGACCGAGACCAAACGGCAAAGCGAGATCGAGATCGGCGGTGTTGGTAGTTTGTATTGGCAGAAGGGAAGCCGAGCACTTCAGTGCTGGCTGAGACCCACCAGGGCCGAACAAACTTAGGCCCGGCTCCAATCCAAGGCCCGGACCGAAGTCCAAAACCCAAACCCGGGAGGCTAGGCCTCAACTTTGGAAGCAACTAGGCCCCCGCGCGAGTCAAATTAGCAGAAAGAGCACCAACGCAGCGCTCTAACCACGCGCAGGCGCAACCTCACCACAAATTGTTAAGGCCAGGTCAATAACATGCAAAAATAGATAAAATGAAAATAAAAATGGAAAAAAATAGGCATTTTTTTGGAATCCCCACAGGAAAACTAGTGAAACCAAAAGGGTGATTGAAGTTTTTGAATGATTTCAGCCCACATTCCTAGGGAAGGATTGTTGGAAAACATCTCAATTGAAATTCTTTTTTGAAGATACTATGGACAACTAGCCAGATTTTGGATTAAATATACATCAAATTTGAGGTTTCTTTCTCACATAATATTTATCTTCAGAATATACTTACTGCTTATTTTAATGAAGTGTTGTGAGGACTGTAAAACCTGAATTAAAAGATTCCACATGGGAATATCAGGTGTTAAAGTCCAAGATAAACATTAAAACAGATAATTAGTTATCACCCAAGTTTTTTAGGTTTACTTGCCATAACAAAACCTTATTTTTATGGCGCGTATGGCGCAAATTTTTTAGTTGCAAAATATTTACCTTAATCTAGCCCTGACTATTGAAAGTCAGAGAGCAGTAAAATATTCACTGGGTAAAATAATTGTGTGAACTAGTCATTTCAAATCTTATATATATTTATGAAGAAACTGGCAAGTTAGAGAAGGCATCATCAAAAGAAAATTTCTGTTGGGATATACACCAGCAAATTGGACCAAGGGAAGACGGGGAAACTCAACAATTCTTCAAATCATCATGGACACATTTTTACGGCTTTGACAGCTAACCAGGACACAAGGATCTCAGGCATGCAACTCTGGTAAATTGTCTGGGGACAGACAGTAAGTTGGGGGAGGATGTGGTAGACAGTTCTGTTCTGGAGGGAAAAATTTAAAGTTTTTTTTACATATATATTTTACAACACCCCATTATCTGTTTCACCCCAGTAATTTTAGTTTACATACACATGTACACTAGGTGTACTGTATAAAGGGTATATATCTAAATTACCTCTGTATTTCTGTATAAATGAGGCTGTGTAGCAATCACAAGCCACATACAGCCTGCTGCATAGTAACCATTGGGGCAGTGCAAGCCACTCAAGCAGACTACACAGCAATACAGAAAGCTGTGCAGGTCACTTGATATAAATACATAGCAACCAGAAGGCTGTGCAAGCCACACTTGTAACTAGATCACTAGCTAAATTTGCTCATTACTACACTGCCACCCTGTATGCAGCTGTATTCTGCACAGCATTCCAGCTAAAAAGCCTCATTTGTAAACGCACACCAGCTAAAACCCCTCATGTAACTAGAACACCAGCATAAATGCCTCACATTTCACTATATAAGGAGGGGCTCTCCCTTCCTCTTTCCCCATCTGAGGAGCATCTCATGACATCAGATCATCAGACCAGGTCCCCCCCATCTGATTAAAATTAATTACTATAATTTAACTCTCCGCCACTTAACAAATACTGAAACTTTGCAATATACATATAACATTCACACACAATCCACTCTAGGAACCTCTGCTATAAATATTCAACTACACTAGACCACTGTCTTCTTCTTCCAGCCTAGCTGGGGGTGTTGTTAGTCTTTTGCTTCAGAGAGGCAGGGTTTTCACCCATCAATACTTCTCTACATTCAGCCAAAAGAGGTGAAAACCACTTTTGGAGTCTCACAGCGGGCAGCACGCCTTTTTTTTTATTGGTGTGCGTTGGGCGTGGGCGTGCCCGGGGGGGCAAGCATTTATCAATGCCCTCTGATGCCCCAGGTGGGTAATCAGATGAAGAATCTGATCTCCCAGTGGTTTCCTCCTCATCTATTGATATGCAGGTTGAGGAAATGCAGCAGTCACATCCAGCAGCCTCAAGCTCTATAGAGATTCAGGGTGAGGCAAGGCCACATTCACCTCCCGCAGCTGAGGTAAGTACTATACCTTTGACATGAAGTTATCAATGTCTGATTATATTGTATGTTTCATAGGACGTGCATGTAGAAGCTGAGGCTGCACCCAAGGCTGGCCAAACAAGACAAGGAAGTACAAACTCTGGCGTTGCAGTGAGTGACCCAAGCTTGACATGGACAAGGTGGAATGCACTAACTCAAACTGATAACCAACTTCTCATCATTCTTGTCAGGCTCAGATTCCAGCATGGTTCTTAAAATATGTGTATTCCACTTATAACCCAGCAGGTGATGGGAACTGTGGCTATGCATGTGTGGCACATGCGTTGGCAGCAGATAGACCAGAGGGTCCCTATGCTAAGGCCAATGGGTGGTACAAAGTGCGTGAGGATGTGTTAGAAGAGATTTAAAATAACAAGGCAAATTGGACAAGAAAACTTGGGGGGCCATCGGAATTCAACCGGGCTTACAAATGTGTTCAGGTTACTGACCCATGTTGTGGGAGAACTTATATACAGGAGGTGCAGCACTGAAGCTGAGCCCGCAGAAGTGGGCTCAGCGGCAGACTGAGGCTGAGGTAAGAGGGGGTACTTACCAAATTTCATTGGACATTCCGCGGGGAAAAGCACAAGGGTGCAGCATGTGACATTCTATGTTGGCGCGGTCAATCGATCGGGCGGACGAGGGCCGCTTCAGTATGCGCGACGTAGGGGACCGGGTGGAACCACAGGGTTCGGGGCACCAGGCCCGCAAGCGGAGCGGGGGCAGACGGAGCGGAAGCCGTGCGCAGGGGAGCGACAGACAGCTGCAGGGGTCAACAGGGTATAGTAGTCGGGGACAAGCTGCGGTGCAATGCAGGATTGAGGAGACAAGCAAGTAGGGCTCCAGGGAAGGAACCGGGGATTGCGGGACAGGACCGGGGGAGTGTTGTATAAATAGAGTGTTGTACCAGGGTTGCGGGATTGTATCTTATCTTATGATTGAAGTAGATAGCTATCAACTACAACGCATATAAGAAATCATTTTACTTTAGAGCTCTCTCAGCCAATTTCAGCGTGTGCGGACAAGCGGAACTGCAAAGGGCAACATCAGGAAGACAAACGCAAGAGGAACGGTCCCCTTGCTGAGTAAAGGTGTTGCAGGGAATCCAGTTAACTCTCCGCTAACAGCTGTTTATTCCGCAGAAGAAACCAAAGAACCACCGGAACCAACCAGAAAAAAGGGCAACCTACCGTTTCTGTTACCAAGGTAGCCTTTATTTCCACAACGTGGATCAGTCAACATGACCAAATGGATGAGCAAGTTGGATGTGGGAGCCATTCTGGCCAATGTGTATAACCGGCCATTTGTCTTCCTCAGTAGAACTGGGGGGAGCACAACATTTATTCCTGCCACAGTTCCCCCGGACCCTAAACGTTTGCCAGCCATCTTCTTAGAATTCTTCAATGATAATCATTGGATATGTGTAATAGTCAACTAAAGTCTCCAGGTTATTTCACAAGAGTCCAGCAGCTGCTTGGCTAGACTGCATTTCCCCTTCAACTACTCTTCACTCTTTGATCCCTAAATGAATGTACCAATTAACTGCAAGTACCACTATTTATTATTATCCTCATTAATAATTACCATTCTTATTCATTCTTATTCATTCTTATTATTATTATTCAATATTATTCCTTCCAGAACAATAAATACAAGGAATATTAATTATATTATTCAATATTCTTCCTTTAAGAACAATAACGGGAAGGATGATTACACTAACCCTAACTCCTACGGACCAATTGCTCTGCTTAGTGGAATTGGTAAAGTGTTTGAACTTATTATTGCGAGACGTCTGACATCATGGGCAGAAGAGAAAGGCATCCTTGCTGATGGCCATTTAGGCGGTCGCAAAGGAACGGGTACCAAAGACCCGCAAGTCCTCCTAGACATGTGGGTCCGCCACAAATGGAATGAGAAGAAATTTGTTGCAGGATTGTTTTTAGACGTGAAATCTGCTTATCCATCTGTTCACCCCAAACAACTGATTCACTACCTTTCCCATTTATGTTGCCCAGCATACCTAGTGGGAATAATCGACTCTTTTTTGCTTGACAGACAGACGACCATTCAAATGGAAGACTAAACATCATCCCCTTTTGAAATTGCCATTGGACTCCCACAAGGATCCCCGCTCTTGGTTATTCTCTACATCCTTTACAACAATCTGCTACTGATCAAAAAATTTGACTTAGATTCAGATGAAGTCTTGATAGGCTATGTGGACAATGTAGTACATCTGGTAGCTGCCAAGTCATCTTCAGAATTACTAACCCGACTCAAGACTCAGGGAGTTAGATCTCTCCAGTGGGGCGCAAAATTTGGAGCACTATGCGACCAGAAGAAAGCCCAATTCATCTGGCTGACAAGGAGGGCTCTGCCGCCCAATCCATTTCCTTTTGGTGAACAATTTCTGGCCCCGTGCAAGGAGGTGAAATGGCTTGGTATCTTTCTCAATAATAAACTGACCTATTCCACAATTTTTAATCACCTGGAGCAAAAGATATCAGCAACCATTAAACAACTGAAGACCTTAGGCAACTCAAGATGGGGACTTCAAGAGGGGGACCGTGTCCGACTAATGACAGTTGTTCTATTACCTAGAGTATCATATGGTGCCCCTGTCTGGGGGACCTTAGCTAATTCATCTAAAATCTCCCAGCTTGCAGCCAAGACTTACAATGTGTTGGTGCTGTTCACTCTTGGCACTTTCAGATCAACACCAAAAACGTGGCACGGGGAACGATTGGCAGTTCTGGATATGGAGGCCTTCAGCAAGTACACATCTGCTAATTTCGTTGTCAGAAAATATATTTGTAGACGTCATGACAACAAAATTCAGGATATTCTGGCTCAACGGGCATTCTCAGGCAGGCATGGATGGGTTGACACGTCACAATCTCTGTGAAACAACTTGATCAACTGGTAGGAATGAATGCAGAGAAGATCTGAGTTGAATATAGGCCCAGCTCCTTTGATTATGGTCTACCCCCTTGTTTGTTAAACATGGACACCCCTAAGGAGGCCGCCACCTAAGGGGGCCGCCATCCAGGAAATAAAAAATTTAGTAACTTCACTTCATGGCTCACCTGACACTATTGTCATCTATACTGATGGCTCCTACGACAAGAAAAAGGGAGGTTCAGGGGCTGCAGTCTGCCCTGACAATGATATAGGTCTTTCAACAGCCCTGGGAATAAACGAGCTCTTCTCCAACCACAAATGTGAAGCAGTCGGAGTTCTGTTGGCGTTCAAACTCATTAAATTGTTTTTGAGACACCAAGTCGCCTCTCAGGTGTTCATCCTTACCAACAACAAAGGAGTGCTTCAATGCTTGGCAAACTTTAATACTGCGCAACCTGGGCAGTACCTTTTTGATGAGATACAAGAGACATGGAAAGACCTCCCGACTGACATCCTGATTCATTTGGTGTGGTGCCCTGGGCCCGGGGGTATCAGAGGCAACAAGGCCGCTGATTACCTTGCCAAGGCGGCCACTGAGTGAAACATGTCACTGGATTGATGTTTACTGGCCAACACATCAAAGATCTCATTGTCGCTCAAGTCTCAAATTCACCAACCTTCCTCCAAAGCGCTCAACAAGCGTATATCTCCTCTTCCAATTGTTCAATTGGCTCTCATCAATCAACTATTGTCCGGCCACGCACCCCTCAATAGCTACCTTTACAAAGTAAAATGTTGCCTTGACCCCTCCTGCCCTCATTGCACGGGTAAAGAAACACCCATGCATTTCTTTGATTTGTGCCCTCAGTACAAACAACAATGCAAGTCCCGGATCAAACAGGCCCGCTAATGCAAAGCTGTGGCTCCAGCAAATAAACTCCATCTGCTCCTTTGCAATCCCAAAGCTCACTTGGTGATTTTTGATTTTATACAAACGTCCAAAAGATTTGGATACCTGGCCTGAGATTCTTTTTCCGAATATCAGTTTTTTGTCTCCTGGCTCTGATTTATCTTTGTTTCTTTTCCTTTTCCTTTGTCTTTTTTCCTCCTCAAATTTGATATGATTTTGTTAACGTGTACTGTCTTGTCATGGGTAAAAATCTTGTTTGGTCTCTACTGCCCTATTTCTACTCTTGTATGTAGTTTGCTATTAAATACTCATAGTGTGCAATGCCAACTGCAAAATTACACTTAAAAAAAAAAAAGAGTAAAAGCGCTCTTGATTTGCCAGTAGAAAACCTTTGCACGGTGCCCCCAAGCACCTGTAAACCGTTACAGTTTGTTCATCCTGTTAGAGTTAGAGCATCCACCCTTGTCTCTGTAAAGTGGCTCGGTAAGCCAACTTTACAGAGACGAAGCCCCCGCGCACCACCCTTGTGCACTCTTTAGGGCTCCTTAACTAGAGACTCGGCAATTTTCTCTGTCTGAGTCTCTAAAGTTAGGGACCCCTACCGAGCTCTGTAGGTTAAGTTTTTGCCAAGCTTCAATAAGTCCGACTGCACTGAAAAAAAATAAAATAAAAAACGCCGGACAAGTCCTTTTTACTTTTTTGTTTCATTTTTTTCATTTTGTTTTTTCGTGGGTTGATGAGTTACCAAAGGGTTTTATGAGTCCACGAGGGTGGAGCGGCTTGGTTTGGCAGTAGAAGAGGCACAATACTGGTTGTGAGCAAATTTGAAGACACTTTGAAAAAACAATCAAAAAAATTGAACTAGCTGTCAAAAAAAAATGAAGAAAAATTGAAAGCTTGTTTGAAAACAACAGGTATCTGCACTTTGAAGTTGTTTTGAAGTGAAACCTTGAAAATGAGTCTGTGGTGTACCCACAGTGAAAATACACCTCACAGAACTTCTGTGCTGTCATAAAATTGGCAGCCACTTGTTAGATCTCCCATTCAGGGTCCTTGTTTTTATTCAAGACCTGTGATGCCCATAATTTCTGCTTTATGGGTGAATAGAAGATCTCAACTGGGTTCAACTCCAGGAAATATGTAGGAAGGTAAATAAGTTGGACTCCAGCTGATTCACATGGCTCTCCAACACATTGTCTGTGGTGGAATGTAGCATTATCACAAACCAGAATAGAGTGTAAATCAGGTCAAATCTTCATTCAGGGAATTTGTATCATACATTCTATTAATTATCTGTTGCAAAAAGAGAGAGGAAATACTCACCAGTCCAAACTGCAGGACATTCTCAAATCTGAAAGCGTTGGATTCCTCAAAAGCAGTTGTGATAGCAAGAATCACATTAATTTCAATTTCTGCCAGCAAGCTGAAGCAATCAGAATGTTGATTCATTATGAGTCAAGAAGATGGAGTCCCTTCCTTGGATATTTGAAACAATTGTAACAAATTTTGTTAAATGAGCACTTGTCTAAATTCAACAAGAGTCAGAGAACTATCAGGCTAATGAATGTGTTTATATTTTTCAGATAAAGCTCTGAACACAGTACAGAATGTCTAGGTGTACAAAACTGGTGACAGAAAGCTGTTTGTAACTATTGGCTAAACTGAATTAGAGCAACAAATCAGTGAAACACTGACAAGAACCATCATTCCTATCACACCTGTAAGCAGTTCATGAAACCTCAACCGCTTTAGTTTTTTCCTCAAGAATTCTCCACAAGACATAGGTTCCTTCTTGGCCAACACTCTAGAGCCTTTGTTTCCAGAGTATTCTTTGCACTAGAAGAACCTTTGTTGTCATTGGGTGTGATTCTTTTCTTATGGGTAGAGGCTAGCAGGGGTCTTCTTTTCTTAGGGGATTGGAAACAGAAAAGAGCCAGGTGGCAGGGTAGGCAGGTTTGAGGAAGATGGCGGGGCAGGTGTCAGAATGTATTCTGTGAGGATTATGGGATTGATGTGTGATAATCAGCTTTCAAAAAAAAAGGCTTGGGCCTTTTTTTGAAAATCATCATGTCAATTCTTTATTTTCCCAAAAAAAAAATAACTGATGCTATGTTCTTGCAATAAACAGGTCTTCAAAATAACAAATCATTTTGGGCAAAAACCTGTTTTTTTTTTGTCCTACTATGTTACAGGGCCTTAGTTATGAATTCTCTTATTTTTCAGGGTTTTCAGGATTGGGCACCCTGAAGAAGCTGACACGGTTCATGATGGACTTAGTAGATGGGCTCTTCCAAATTCTCCAGAAGATCCAGCTTATGACCCAGAAGATGAAGATGTTCCTATTCTAGGAATACATGACTGTGGCTTGGATCAAACATATTTTGAACTTCTAGGACATAGCTGATCCCAAAATGATTAAATTAGTTGATATGCTTAGTAACAAAGATAGTGCCCCAGATTTAATTGCTAGTCTCCCAACCTTTGGACCAGACTTCTGATAACTACTGTGGTAAGATTCCTTCCACAAACTTGGATGGTATAAGATGAAGTTCTTCTCATTTTATTTTGAGGTTGATTCATCTGCTTCCTCTTGGATCAGAATTAATCTTAGCTTTTATTCCATCTGAACCCTCATCCTTAAATTTACCTTACTACTGGCTGATAGCAACTACTCTTTTGACTCTCATTCAAGACCAGGACATCTTATCTTCTGCTTTGCTGCAAACACTGGCACTGGCCCTTTTTTTTGTCAATAAACCTATCTTCTTTCTTGTTGATGCCAAGTTCCTTTTGTAACTGTCATCAGAAGCATTCAACTTGCTTTCAGTTGTTCGACATTTTTTCATGTTCGCAACCTTGCACATTTTTTCATGTTTGCAATCTTGCATAAAGTCATCCCGTCCTGGTCCCAAAGCATCTTGGACCTCAAAGCGGGGGCTTGTGTTATTAATAAATACAACATCTTAAACAACGCAATGAAATGAGTAAGATCAGTTATTTGATACCAATGAACGAAATGAGCAAGGGGGTTGAGAAGAGAGCGAGACGGTTTGATGAAAAGAGGATAGTGCGGAAGACGAGAGAAGAGCGAGAGAATCTGATGAGCAGAAGAGCAGTGATAGACTCGATACAAAGGGTCGTCCAGAGCCAAGAGGAGAATGTCTGAGCTGCGAATCGATCGGAAATGTTTGTCCTGCAACACAAAAGCCAATGTGAACCTTATGACTTGAGCGGTATGTTCAACGAAAAGTAGGACTTACAGGTCCGCTTGGATGCTCTTCGGGGGCTGGTCGACAGTTCACGTTTGGGTGGTTTCGGGAAAGCAGTCGGTTGCTCAGGTGCCCGACAATAGAAGACTGGGCTCAATTGTTTGAGCCATTGGTCGGTTGGCTTATCGAGTTTTGTGTGGGGTTTTTTGTGAAGGTTCAGTAAGTCATCTGGTACCGCGGTAATCAGCCGCAGTAGCGCGGAGTGTGTGTCAGGGGTGAGACAATCGATTTGGTCTAGACCAAGAAACTGGTAAGAAACTCTTCCGGTGTCATCGGAGTCTTTTGGCGGTTTCCATTCCTTAACATTAATACTGGTGGTTCTCAAGCTGAATAACAGGATGAGATAGGGATTTTTGATGCCTTGGATTTTGGCATAACTTTGTGACCACTTGTGAGTATCGTCCCAGTCAACGGAACCTGCTTGATTTTTTGTTTGAACACCGCAAAAGGTGATGTTTGCAGGGTCTAGCTTGGGAGATTGGATATTTCCGGGGTCTGGCTTTTTAGATTCAGATGTGGGTGCGAGATAGATGGTAAAAAGCTCGTCAAGTCCACTTTGCCCACTCTTGCATTGGATCGCAACACCTCGATACAAAAGCTCCAAGAAGTCGGTGGCGCTGGGCGTGTATGAGATCCGGGTAAAGTGGTTGAAAAATACCCGCCCTTCGTCCAAGAGTCGTTTTTTGTTATTGTCGTCGATACATCCAAATTTCATCGTACGTGGGTTTTCCCCGCTCAAGGTTTGGAGAAAATCTTCCAATCGCACTGAATATCCATTGGGGATCATATCGGTTTTATCGCAAGGAATTGCCTTGGTTTTCTGCATAGCGCGTAGCAATATCAATCTAGTCGCCATTTCTCCGGCGTGTCCGAGAGCAACGAGTCCTTGCTGCACTGCAATGGCAAGATTATCGATGCACTCGATCCAACGCGCCTCGCTGGATGCAAGAAAGTTGTTAGCAGCTGATGCGTAGACGAACTGCGGTGGATAGTCGCTGACAACCATGTCACGAGTTTCGTCGATGAACATGCAATGCGCCGCGTGACTTGAAACGAGTTCCGAATTTATGGGCGAATG
Source organism: Puccinia hordei (assembly GCA_007896445.1). NCBI lineage: Eukaryota > Fungi > Basidiomycota > Pucciniomycetes > Pucciniales > Pucciniaceae > Puccinia > Puccinia hordei. Next base: position 177,409 of record RDRW01000562.1, read on the forward strand.
TAAGGAAACCCGGGTCTGTATCAAGGCGCCCAGTATGGCGAAACATTGTGCCTTGGATAGTTCTTGAGAAGGTAATGGACGCTTCAAGAGTAGTTTGGATCGGGCAATCAACGCCGTGGTTGCGACGGCAGTGTCTGGTTTCATTTTCATTAGGCTCTTGAGATACAACCCATAAAATGGGCAGCCGTAGCTAAAGAGTCGTTCCGGCGATAGCAACTCATCCCATGAGCTCGGTGCTTTCTCCGGGACAAACACATCAAACGATGAGACTTTATAGATCGGCTGAAATAATTCAAAGCCAATACCGTGAAACCGTGCGCTGGGGTCTAGGTTGAGGGCCGGGTTAAAGTTGGCGACCCGCGAGGTTGTATCGGTGAAGACGCCAAAGAACCCCGTTGCGGCAGGTACTTCTGATAAAACCCGACGCAATACACGAAAGTATGGGATCTCGAGCTGTGAGTCTATGGGATTGATCAAGTTGCTGGCCTCGTCTATCGCCAAGAGGACGCTGAGCCTTCCGTCTCCTTCAAATTTGAGACTTTTACACATCTGCTTTGCCGCGGCGGCGAGAGTTTCCTTTGGCTTCAGGTCGTTCGCCTGCAGTTCATTTATTTCTTGTTGGACGTTGGTATTATATTCAGTCTTCGGATCATCCTTCATTTGAAAACTGTAATCATACCACGCAGCTAATTGATCTTTAAATATTTTCTGACGTATATCCGGCCTTGAAAAGAATTGAGACACCGTGTTGAGAATCGCAGCCAGTAAGTAGCAATACTGCTTGATCATGTCCAGTTTCGCTTCCACCGGTGGGAGAAAGTGTCCAGCAATTTCGGAACGAGGGGGCTGGCCAGTGGATTGGGCGTCTCGGAGACAGACATACACTACGCACACGTGAGCAGCCAGCTCCTTGAGTAATCGCGTTTTACCGCTCATCGTGGGGCCGATAATCGAAGTGTAGGGTGCCTTGTATGCATCTCTTGCCCATAGGGTTGCGTATTCTCTGAGGGTGTTTAGGGTTGGGACAATAATGATATCGGATTTCTGATATTCTGCATCGAAACCTTGCTGGACAATATCGGTAGACCACTGGATCTCTTCAGCCAGCCCAGCTTTTTTCCCGGTGGGAGCGGTGGAACCCTCGATTTCAGCAAGCATCTGACGTTCCGTCAATTTGGAAGCGTTGCGGTCAGGGAATCGGACAAAGTAGGCACATTGGATTAGTATATGCGTCTTGTCCTCTTCTTCATCGGTGATTTGAAGTTCCTCCTTGAGGTCGTCCAAGGCTCCATTTCTCCCTTTGGTAAAATACTTCCAGGACAAGCAGACCGCTCCTTGATTGTTCTCACTCAGTTCCGAGAGGCGTAAAACATTGGCTAGTTGGTTGTTATGTTCTTGCACCTTTTCCACTTCAGATTATTTAGTAGTATCAAAGGATATCAGTTGCAGTTGTGTAGCTTGTAATTAACCCAGGAAAATTACTCACATCCAGCAGCATCACAAAGTTGATTGAATAACTGAGCTGGATCCCTATGCTTGGCGTGGAGAGTTTCAAAACGAGCGCGTTCAGTGTCACGGTCTAACGAGTTGGGTTTGGCTCGAGTAGCTTGCGATTGCTTCCTTAACTTCTGAGGGGTTTGGCATGGAGATTTCTATATTTGAGCTGCAAATATATTGGTGTGGGCAGCAGAGAGGAAAACTTACTGGGACCATTGGGAAAGCGATCGATTGAAAGGCTAGACAACTGGATTAAGGCGAGAAGCAGTGCGTCCAATGTAAGCGAGTTGTAGATGTCAAGGGTTGTTGAGGGTTGAGCCTGGAGACTAGTTGCGGTATTGATTGAGGGTTGAGGTTAAACAGACACTGATGAAGAGATAGTCAGGATAAATATGTAGATGGGATGTGTGAACTGTTGCAATCTGACAAGAAGATGTGCGTCGCTATCAGCCCATGCACGCCTCGGTATGGGTCCTAAACTCGGTGAAGAGAAGAAAAGGAACCGGAACCGGGACGGCATGGAGAACTATATACATGTAGTGCGCCGCAGCGGATGATGACTAAGCTATGGAATCAGACACTACTATGTACTTGACAACTAGAATATGATGAAACTAAACTATGTTTGTAATCTTGTCTATAGCCTAAGAGCATCCACCCTTGTTTCGCTAAAATTTCCGCAACTGCGGAGACTTTAGCAAGGCGCACGGGCCTCCGTAGCTGCCCAACCGAGAAATTCCACCCTCGCGGCTTAGAGCATCCACCCTCGTCTCTGTAAAGTGGCTTGGTAAGCCAACTTTACAGAGACGAAGCCCCCGCTGACCACCCTCGTGGCCTCTTTAGGCCTCGTTAACTGAGGAATCTTTAAGATTCTCGTTAGAGGTCTCTAAATTTAGAGACCTCTAACGAGCTCGGTAAGGTAAGATCCTTCCGGCTTTCCCACGATCCAATCCTCGATCCCCCTACAGCCCCGCTTACGAGCGACTTGGAGAGTCCCCGAGGGTGGGGACGCTCAGTTAGCCAGCTGCAGAGCCCCCCTACCGAGTCACGAGGGCGTGGTTTCTCGGTAGGGTAACCATTGCACTCGCTAACCTCTCCGCAGTTGCGGAAAAGTTAGCGACACGATGGTGGATGCTCTTAGGTTTTGCAATGTCCCAACTGAACTATTTTTTTTTGAAGTCACTTTGAAGAGACTTCAAAATGGCTTCAACAATTTGCATCCATGGTGTACTGCATTCCAGGAAATTAGGCTCTTGTCATTTATTACATACAATCAAGACTCACTCCACTTGGCTGCTCCCTATCTACCTGGCTCCTGTTTATCTATATTCTGAACTATACTGTAGATGTTCATCATTTCTACTCCCTTGTAGCAAGTTATCATTATATCAATCAATTATGATTACCCTTATTTCCACAAGTATGATATCAACAATACATGTGATTTTTCTCAAAGCTACAAGGATGCTACATTGGCTGGTCCAAAGAAAAGAAACAAGACCAGCAGTTGAAAATGATTAAAAAATGAAGGAAATTTGACTGCTAGAAAACTCTTTACAAGATGAAAAGAATCAAACACTTTTTTTTTCTTTCCAAAATTGTTGGCTCTTAAGATTTTTTTCATTTCCCAAATTTTTGAGTATTGTCTTTCAATTGGAAAATCATACCTGAGGTTAATCCCCAAGATCCCATTGCTTCTGGAGTGATAGTTGGTCATAAAAAAAAACTAGGATGATTAATGTTTTTGCAATCAAGGATGAAGAGGACCTCCTTCTTTTTATTCTTTTTGTTTTTGATAAATTTCAAATAATCCACCACTGGGACAAACATATTGTCACTTCTCTACAAGCAATGTAGCAAGGTACAAAGATGCCTTTTTAATTTCTCACATCACTTGTAGAAAAGTTGGATTAGATTTTTCTGTCACACTATGATGCCAAGGACTAATATCCCTCTAGCTAAACAAGGTTCAAGGCAAACATAATATGTAATAAATCATTTTTAATGGTTTTAATCTTTTTATCAATATTAAAACATAATAAATTTAATGGGGAGGGGCCTGCAAGCAGGGGTGTTGTTGGTGCCCTCCAAAAGTGTTCTTGACAATTCAGAGAAGCTTTGTAACCTTTTTACACTGGGGCATGCAAGCAGGGGTGTTTAAGTGCCCAGTAACAGTGGTGGCTAAGAAAGGGCCAAAACTCCTGATGAAATAAGACTTACTGTAGGTTTTGAGAGGAGGGTTGGAGGCTGTCTCAAGGTAAACTGGACATCTGTAAGCGGTGGGAAAGTTGAGCTTGAAGACTGGACAGAGTTTTAGTTGAGGATAAGAGGCTTTGAGTCTTGAGGACTGATCTACTAAGCAGGGCAGTAGTTATATGCTGGACTGGTTGAATGCTGGTTTTGAATATGATAAAGCTGGGGAATCAAAATACAGGGCAAAGAAGCAACGGTGGGCCCGCTACGCTAACATTAGCTGTAGCATAGCGTAATGTTAGGTTTTTTAGCTACACTAACACAAAGTTTCTGTTAGCTGAAGATTTTTTCAGCTAACGCTAAAAAAATTTCATTGAAAAAAAAATAGTGGGTAGTGTAGCGTTAGCGACATCAAAAAAAAAGTTAACACTACAAAAATTGCCTGTTAGCTGATTTTTAGCGGTGTTAGCTGGAAAAAACGCTACGCTAACTGTTAGTGTAGCGCTCTTTTCAGCTATGCTAACTGTTAGCATAGCGCTCTTTCCAGCTACGCTAACTGTTAGCGTAGTGCTCTTTCCAGCTATGCTAACTGTTAGCGTAGTGCCCTTTTCAGCTATGCCAACTGTTAGCGTAGTGCCCTTTTCAGCTACAATAACTGTTAGTGTAGCACCCTTTTGCACTACACTAACTCTTTTTTCAGTGCTATATTTGCAGGAGTATAGAAATCATGTCTTTTCTTGAGGCTTTGATGCTTTTGAATTAGTATTTTCATGCCTCTGATAATTCAAATGAGGTCCCCAGAACGGTGACATCCCAAGATCCATCATTTAACATCAAAGGCATTTCAATAAAAATAAATCCAACATCAAAATAAGGAAATAATCCTCAATTTTGAGGCCAAATGAAGCTCATTTTTATGAGCCCCAAAGCCACATGGAAACAAAAAATTGTTTTAAAAAAAAAGTTGAAAGAAAAAAAATTTAAAAAAATGAAAATTAAAAAAAAGGGCATTAATAAAAAAACCCAGTTTTTCCGCGTTTACACCCGGTTTTACGCAGCGGCAACGTAAAATTTGCTGCGGAGTACACCTGGTTTTCCGCGTTTACACCCGGTTTTCTTATTTATTTTTGTTTTGGGCGTATTTTTATGGTTTTTCAAAATTTTAAAATTGATAAATAAACTTCTAGGAGTGTAGAAATTTATGGTATTTTTTATTTTCCAAAAAAACAACATGTTCTATTTTTTTTGCCCATACACCCGGTTTTTTGAAAAAAAATCCCCACGGCTCACTTTTCAGGATTTCTCAAAGTTTTAAATATTTTTAGGGGTGTAGCATCTAATGCAACAAACAGTTTATTTTTAAATTTACTGGTTTTTTTTTATGATTTTTGGACATAACTTATTTGTAAACACCTTCACGCCTGTCTTTTAAGATATTTGGGGAGTTTTTAAATGGTTTAATACACTTTAGAGGGTGAAGAATTCATTGGAAAGAAATACAGATTATACAGTTGACTTGTTATCAGAATAAAATGGAATTTTTATCAGAATAAAATGGAAATATAGGAAAATAGACAAATAACTATTCAACATCAACAATCTTATTAATTCTGGCAGATCTTCTTATTGGAGGGAAAAGAACTTTTTCCCCAAGGTCCAAACTGGGCTGAATCCACTCTTTCCACAACAGAGCTTCCTCTTCAGCCCAATGTTGCCAATATGGATCAATCCTAGGGGAAGGCCATATTTCAGCCTTAAACGTGAAGCTGATGAGATGGAGAAGACTGGGAATGAGTATGAGACATATGGGAGAGTGGGTGGTGGGTGGAGAAGAGAGAGGGAGATAAACGGTGGGCATTAGACCAGAAAACAAGACCACAGGTCTTTTATAACTGTCACCCATCAAGTATCCATGAGCAGGGAAGGTCATCCAATACTTCAGTGGGGCCTGTCCTTTTCCATCCCAAGAGAGTGCATCAATTAGATCCTTGTGGTTGGCGCCCCATATGTTCTTTAGCATCTGATGGTTTGAATAGAAAGGGTTCGATTTGAGTTCTTCTTTCATTTCCTTGCGAATTTCCATCCATTCGTCTGAGGAACATCCCATGCTGACTGCAGCGGCTCAAAATCCACAATTCCCATCGCCTTTGACATTGGTAATTGTAGAGAGATGTTGGATGGCTTCTTTGGGATGAATGTGGTCTTTGTACTTGTACTGAAGGATAATTTGAGAAAAGATTAATTGTATATAAAATGAACACTAAATAAAAGGAAATTACTAACCAAATCAACAGCCACATTATTGTAAGTACTCCAACTGAGTGCCTCAGACATATAGGTGTCAGGAATAGAGATTGAGCTGGAAGCCACTGAGGTCTATGAAAGGGGTGACCAATAAGAAGCTCAGAATTAAAGATCTCTTCAAAAAAAATTAGTAGAACTCACATCAAAAGGCCTGTAAGCATCATTTTCTGCCAAAGTGTTTTCATCTGTCTTGGTCCTTTTAACTGATTCAAATTTCACCTGTTTAAGTTTTTTTCCAGACCTCTGATGTATCAAAAAATCATTTAACTTCAGTATAATGTACTCAAGATGGAAATAAAAACACTTACAGTCTTCAAATTTCCTCCTTCATGTTCTGAGCCCTGTTGAATGATATCATCCACCTCTGGAAGCTCTCCACTTGATTCAGACTCCTCCTCACTTTCCTCTTCTGTTGACACAGCCTAGAAAACACAAGGAGAAAGAATTAGATGTGATATTTGAGTGAAGAATAAAGATGAATCATTACCTCTGATTCCTCAGATTCATCCATCTTCTTAGGCCTACCACGTCCTTTTGTCTTGGCCAAAGGTTCCTTCAAGTTCACAAGAAATCAATAAACAAATACAAACAGACAAGAGATAAATGAATAAATACCTTGTGTTCTGTCACCTGCTTCCTTGGCCTTCCTCTTCCTTTCTTCTCCAATTCTGTGTATTCATAGCCTGAAGGATCCCTTTTTGTTGAAGTAGTTGATTTGTGTTTCCTTTTGGCGCCCTTTGGTCTTCCTCGTCCTTGGTGATCCTTGCTAAAGAGAGGTTCCTGGATGGCCACTGTGGTGTAGTTCCCTTGAAAGAGCTTCTTGATTTCGCCAATGTAGAATTTTTTCTCGCCAGGTTGAAACGTTTGGAATTCCTTAAAGAGATCTGTTAAGAAAATTTCCTCGTTGTTTTCTTTGGTGGGAAGTAGACCGTCACTTGATCCATTGTTTTTGTCCTCTTCAATGCATGTCTGCTCATTAATGGAGGAAAAAAACAAATTAGAACTATAACACCATGAAAGAGAAACAGAAACCAGGAAATTATATTAGCCAACTCACTTCAAGATCCTTTTTCACTGAGAATGGAAATTGCGATGGGTGAATTTTCTGCCTAGTCCTTTTGCTTTGTGAACTTGATGGATGCAAGGGATTCCCATGTGAGAAGATTAGTTTCCAGTGCAAGTGGCACCAGGAAAAAAAAGTTGGCACCTCTATGGAGGTGCCTTCACTTATCTCTTATCCATCCTCAACATATCAACACTGTATCTTGACTGTATCCCCCACTTCAACAGAATGTATCAATGAGGAATCTTGTTTTCACATGACTGCTCCAAAGTTGAAGTATTTCCATATATTTAACAAGGGCAAAGCCCCCAAATTTAGGGATTCAAGGTGGATTTCATTTAGAGTGGGTGTTTTTTTTGGGAGGGGGAAAGTTAGCAAGGAGAGTTATGGTGTAATTACATAAATTCCAATTGAAAAACCATCAGATGACACAAAAATGAAAGAAGAATAAATGAAAATGAAAATGAAAATGAAGATGAAAATGAAAATGAAAATGAAAATGAAAATGAAAATGAAAATGAAAATGAAAATGAAAATGAAAATGAAAATGAAAATGCAAATGAAAATGAAAATGAACATGAAAATGAAAATGCAAATGAAAATGAAAATGAAAATGAAAAATGAAAAGTAAAAGTAAAAAGTAAAAGTAAAAAAAAAAAAAAAAAACAGGCCAAATAGCAACAAACAAAAACATATCACTGTTATTGAACACGTGAGGGAACCTCTTTGTAAACAATGTTTGAAGTTTGGTATGAATGAGGGCCAGATTCTGCCTGAGGGATTACAACCTTTGTTGTGTGACTGGATTGCTTCAAGAAAGTGCAGCATACAGTTGCCCATGACTAAAAACAGGTTCAAGAAGCACAATACCAACATTTCCAATGGTCTGACCCTGAGACTTGTTGATTGTGAGACAAAAAGCAAGATTAACAGGAAACTGGGCATGTATTAGCTTGAAGGGGAGTCCAGTCTCTTCAGGGTCAGATATAAATGGGATGCAAGGTATGGCAACCAATTCACCAATTCTGTTTCCTGAAGCCACTTTTGCAAAAATTACTGAAGGACTGAAATTTTCAACAATCAATCTGGTTCCATTGCAAAGACCAATTGTTCAATCGGTTTTCATTTCCATTTTGAGGATTCCATATTGTGGGTAGGAGTTTTCATTCATTGATGATTCAGAAGAGAATTCTTTTGGGTACTTCTTTGAGCAAACACCATTGATCATGCATGATGCACTTGGGCCATAAGGTCCACAGGATGGATGGATCATATGTATTGATACAGCTTGGTAAAGAGCTGGATTGGAAAGCTGATCTGGAATTTCTGCAGTCACAATTTGATTGATTTCTTCAGTAGTGCGGGGTATATAGTGTGATTCTAGGATGACTAAGATATGGGCATGAGGTAAGATCCTCTTCTGAAATTCTATGACATGTGTTTGAACTTTTATTTTTCCAAGAAATCCATCTTTGTATATTTGATCACATATTTTCTTCATCTTTGAGTTGAATACACATGTCACAATTTCAGGTCTGTCCTGTGCTGAATGTCCAGGAAGAAGGTTTCTCTGTATTTCAATCCAATTAGGGTATTGCTTGAACCCTTGCAATAAGCTCTGGGAGAAGATGTTGACCATGAATATGATGATTTTCAAACTCATGTCCATTATTGTATATGTAGAGCTGCAAGAATTTTGGGACTTCTTGAGATATGAGGATAAAAATTCCAATGTTGTGGTGAATTTTCCCCTTCACCTTGAAATATATATACCTTGTCCTTGGTTTTTCAAAGCAGCTCTTGTAGCACAATTTATACTAAGTGAAGCAAATGCAAAATTGATATTTATCAAAAGTATGGGACTTATCAGTTGATTTCCTTGAGGCAAGTTGTCTTGAGTTGCATCTTTAAAAATCTGGAGTAAACCTGGAGGAGGGGGTGGTCAATTTATGTTGATCCTCCCAGAGAAACAGCAGAGGGAATTGGTCTTGCCTCAAAATAGTATGGCCTGGCATAATGAATATTGCCTCTCTCTTTTCAGTGTGTGTGGTCTGAAACTTGGATCCTCTCTCAAACCCCATGCAACTGGCCTGCAAAAATTAATCTGGGGAATGTTGTCAGACACATTTATTTCATTTTAATTTGTTACAGGACGGTCATCCAAAACAGCACCGGCAGGATTTTCAAATCCAATCTGGGACAAATGATGATGAACCTGATTTAGAACCTGTTCCCAATTTGTTTCTGGAATAGCATCCTCCCAAGTGTGGTGGTTGCTCTACAGGAGGAAGGTTTGAAGAGTTATCATAGTTGGCGTAGATATTAATCTGATTTTTAAGAGAAAAAATTTGGGAATGGACCAAGTTGAAAATTGAAACCCTGGAGGGGTTGTTGGGAGTTTGAGTAATTCTATTGGTCTGATTCATAGTTCCACAGGTGTGGTTCTGAGACATGAGTTTAGTGATCTGAGAAAATGAATGCCTTTGTGATGGGATATGATGTTGATTGAACTGGATTGGGGAGTGAATTGAATGGTAGTTTTGATGGGAAGTAAGTGAATGGATATGATGATATCTCTGATGAGAAACTGGGAATGGTAGTTGATAAGATATTTGCCTGGAAGTTGGGGACGGAACTTGATGAGAGATTGGACGGGGCCTTGAGGATTAGAGTTGGTGAGAGTTTTGATAAGAATTTTGAGAGAATTGATGAGAATGTGGATGGTGTGTTTGAGGGTCATTGTGTAGATTCTGAAGATGGGAAGGGTGATGATTATTGATTAAACTACTTTGGAAGTGCTGATGACTTGGAGAATTGTGAGGGTTGACAATAAAATAATGAGTTACAGGAGAGGATGGATGTTGGAAATGATTTGGGTTAGGGGTGGTGGAAAGATTGAGTTAAGAGTTCAATTCCCTTTGACCAAACCTAGAAGTTCTTTACCTGTTGTATGCTCTTCTCAGTTCATCAATATTCCAGTTTATTCTAGATTAATGGGAGCTGAAAAGTAAAATGCAATAAGAGTATGTGTCAGATTATTACTTTGAAGAATGATGGTAGTAAAAGTGGGATATTCTTGGGGGGAATGGAAGACCTCAGGTGAAGAAGAGCTCTATTAATTGCTGGAGCAAGGGTAGCAGAAGTTTGATTACTTAGTTTTTGGTAGCAACATTAATTAAATAATGTGACTTGGTTGCCAGCAACAGTCTACAACATGTGTACTTTGGTTGGTAGCAAAATGATTGGTTGTTATAATGTGTTATTGGTTGTTAGCAACAGTATTGGTTGCTTTAGTGAAGTGTGCACAATGTCAAAAAAAAATGACCAAAGAAGTATGTCAAAAAACAGAAAAAGAAAGAGCAAAACAAAAAGACACTGACCTAGTGACTCAATATCCCAGTGGGGATATTTGGTAAAAATTTAGGGACATGCAGGATATTTGGTAGTTTTTTTTTTTTTTTTTTTTTTTTTTTTTCTCTCTCCCCCACCCTTTTTTCTTGGATTTTTGTTACAGTTTGTTTACCCCCAGTTTTGTAATAGTTATTTATTTCTGATACTGATAGCAATTGATAAAACACCTTTATTTCTGATACTGACCACTACAAAAATAAGTCAAGCAACTGATGGCAGTTGACATGCAACACCTCAAGGCTTACACAAGGTGTGATTCAGCTTTTACTCAAATTTCACCCTTGTGTGTGTAGATAAATAATAATTGTTCTGCATTTACATATAGTCAAGAGCTACCAGCTCTTACACCTAGTGGTATGAATTATCTCTTCATCTATGGTTGCTCTTTTCTGATCTTTGCCTTTTCTCTCTTTCAGGCTGGTTTAAAGATTGGTGAAACACAATCTTTTTGCTGTCTTTGATCTTCGTTACAATATCAACCAAGCCCACTCGGCTCAGGTGACCAATGCAAGAGTATCTGGGCGCATCACTGTCTGAGCGGCTGCACCGGGAAACTCAAAACTTGGGACAAGTATGAGGCTCCTATGCTAGACGGTTGAAAACGGTTGGAGTGTAAATGAATGACATTGTGAATTGGGCTGGTGAGTGTTGGCCAAGGGGATTGGGGAAGGGACAGAAGTGAAGAGGGGGGTAGGCAGAGAAGATACAAAGGTTATGGCCATGAGGCAACTCATCTTCTCTGAGGGAACAAGTGAGGAGAGGGGTGAACATTCAGGTAACTTTACTGAATGAACAACATAACGCATCTACTAGAAGTGGCAGTTGGAGGATGTGGACAACTGATCGACATGTTTTTCTTGGTCTGCGCAAGTGATTAGGATAATGCTGGGTAGGACCAATCGAGTATAATGATGAGCAGGAGGGGAAGAAAAAAGGTAGGATGGGTGTAATCAAAGGCATCAAACAGACTGGTAATAGTCGGCGAGCTGGTCTTGAAAATTCAGGATGCGAGCAACTGGTTGGTGAGAAGGCGTCGTGTAAAATGCCTGATTGATTACTTGCTACGGCGATTGGTCGATGGGGCATAGGATTGTAAACGCGAGTAGAATGGGGAGGTTGTTGATAGGATGTTGGTGATATGAGGGTTTGGGGGATAGCGGATGACGAGAGCGAGCAGGTAGGGTGAGATTAATGTCAGAAGGAGGAAATTCCGGGGAGGAGACCGTGAACGCATGAGAGGGAGCGACATATATGTCACTCCCTCTCATGCAAAGTTTGGGGTAGATTGCCATCATGCAATGAAGGCGCTGCAAGTCGATAGAAAGTGGTGTGGTACCTTGGAAGAGGGATAAACCAGGACATCAATAGAGAGTGACATATTTTAGGATTTGTTTTTCGAGTTTTCAAACATTCGGATAGTATTGTACACTGGTCGGTTGTACTGAGGGTTCTTTGGCTTCATGGCTGACCTAGGAAAATAGAATAGCGTAACTTGAGCAGCAAGACAGGCGGACGTGATGAACTTGAGTGGAGGCCCGCTACTTCGGAGGCTGGGTTAACATTTGAGTCATGATGGCTGCCGATCAGCCGATTTTCATCGCTTGCATGCGATTGTTGCTTGGGATGGCTTTTAATTTATAAAGCAGTGGTTGATTGATGTATGTATGCAAAGGAAACCCGTCAGTTAAGAGGGAACGATGTGAACGTTATTAGAGTCTTATGTATGTATCTCACATCAGTCTTTGAGCTTATGAAGACTCAATTGAGATTAAATGAAGGAAATATTCTTACAAATGCATTCGGGCCTGGTGGCTTTCACCTCGTTCGGCGGCCAAACATATGGGTGTTGGGAGCTTGATTCCATAGCTAAGAGTTTTTTCTCCGATGGTGGGGAGGTGGTACGATCTTCAGGGCTGCCCGGAGCTCTGGAGTCTATCATAGTTGAGCGAGGCTATCAGAGTGCAAGGAACAGTACGCGGGGGGAAGGCAAGGTCATGATGAGCTCGAATGTGTTTTTTGATAAACCGCAGTGAATTTTAAAGGGGGAGTTTTTCTTCCAAGCTCGTCAAGCTTTCGATCGGTGACAAGTAATACAGGGAATCCAGGAGGGGCAATCCACGCACCATAGTAGCTAGGTGACTTATTTGTTCAACGACGGTGACAAACCAAATCAACGCAAGGATGATGACTACTACTACATAAACCAAGGAAACGTGCGGCTTGGTTAAATATTCCCTTCAACGCAGTATTAAAGAACGTGCGCTGCGTAACCTACGTCCTGAGTTGACTGAGGGTTACGGGAACTAGAGCACTGAGTGTGATAGATGGATTCCAGGCGAGGTGAGCTTTCGCGAGAATCCACAATGTCAACAGGGAACTAAATCTATGGACCGGCGATGGAACTGGTGATGATACTACAAACACCAAGAATTTAAAGGCTAGAACGAGGCGGTATGTAACCAAGCAGGATGTGGTACAGATCAAGACAAAGCTCTTGGAAACGGGCCTGACTAAATAAAGGGAAACACTGATGAGTTGGCGAAATTCCGTCTGTCCGGACTCTGAGAGCTTGAGGATTAACTCCAAATATTTATACTCATTCCTCACGACCATCGTGATGCTCGAAAACCCAGCCGACGCTGAAGGCGGAGAGCACACGCCGGGCGGAAACCTTGGATCGTTGGTTTCGCCTGACCCTTCAGTCCCACCCGCGCAGGACTTGGGTCTCAAGATCAGAGCGCGTTTACGCGGTTTGGAAAACTTATCTGAGGGATTGAAGGATGTCGAAAGTTTAGGAAGGCAGACACCTAGTTTTTGGGGATTGGAGTAGGGACTAAATCGCTGATTCTCATTGGACTGGGTTGATGATCGTTTGATGGAATGACTTGAGTGGAGGCCCGCTACTTCGGAGGCTGGGTTAACGTTTGAGTCATGATGGCTGCCGATCAGCCAACTTTCATCGCTTGCATGCGATTGTTGCTTGGGATGGTTTTTAATTTAAGCAGTGGTTGATTGATGTATGTATGCAAAGGAAACCCGTCAGTTAAGAGGAAACGGACTTACCTCATGAATGCAGCCCGGTTATCACAGGTATGTTTGACGACCAACCCAGCATCACTGGTGGGGACTGTTGAGGTTCCAGGCTTTACCTTCGTCGGTCAATCTCCAGACTTCTCTGAGGATTGAATCGTGAGATAAGATGATTGGTGTATCCTCAAAGTAAGTGTTTGGTATATTAAAAACATCAGCCTGGGTCCGAATTTCAAAGCCAATCAAATACAGTACAGACTTGAACATCGATTTCAGCCGGTCCAAATTTGCATCAGAAATGGTGAAATTCGGGCGATTGCATGCTTTGGCAAATGATCTGTTCAGTTCTTTAACCGGAGATAAAAGCTGCGGACTGGATGCTACTGGAGATTCTTGGGCAAGATGAGTCGCAAAAGCCTAAAATCAGAGATTAGTAGTCGACCGAGCAAATGGAAATAGGATATCAACGAAAAACTTTCAATTCTTGAATATTTTGATCTCGTTGGACCGCATCAGGTCCATACGTTTTTTGGAGATGATTGGCGTGGTTGATTCGCTCAACCAGATGATCAATGATATCGGCGGTGGGTGAGCCCTAAGGGAAGGGAAAGTGAGTAATAGCTCGCCATGTTACTAGTATTCAAAAAGAGTGAGTACCTCTTGCGCCATCGCCCGAATGTTACATATTACAGAAAGAAACTTCCTGAAGGTTTCAGTCTGAGCTGGTTGGGTGCCGCCGAAATGCTTACCTCGCACTGCCTGGTGTGACCAATGATTGCTGGATGGGACCTAAATAATTTCTTGCTGTTCTCCCAGTAGAAAATATTATCATCCGACCGTTTGAGATGATCAAGGGGTTTCTTTGAATTTACCCAAGCAACAATAAATCATCAAAGTCCAGACAGTTATCCGCGGAGAGCAAATCTGTATAAGATCTGATGCGGAAAAGGGACGTGGTGAGATAAATTATGAAGTGCATTGCAGTTAGCATGTCGACTGACCAATACAGCATTGCGATTAGTTTTAGGTAGGGAGTCTCGGCTTTTCGAAGCATTTCTTCGGGCGAGAATCCTTGAGATTTTGCCTTTGAGATTGCCTGCACTACGGTCTTTGGTTTGATGGATTGATCTTGGACTTGCTCGGAGAATTGTGGATCCTTAAGAACAGATATGCTGTGCTGAAGCTGCTGATCACAGTTGGAAATTATCCAGTTTGGCCTCAGTCCAATCTTGGTGCCGTGTTGTCTTGAATTAAATTTGATGGCATGATCAAGATGTTGCTGCGGGGCGCGGACATGTGAAATCACAATCCAACCACATGTGAGCACCCCGCACCAATGCAGCCCATGCGGGAAACATCCACAAATTTTTGCGGGGTCAAGGTCTCCAGCCAATATCCATCCATCACTTCAATCAATCTCACCCTCAGGACCTCGGTAAGTACCATCTCACATTATTTGTAATACCAGAAAACTCACCAATATTCTTTCTTTTTGATCAAACAGAAAACCACCAAATAAACCCGCTTGGATTCTTCATCTCCTCCTTCATCTTGTGCTTGGTCTCAAGCTTGGTGAGTGGACCCAATTAAACTTGTAATGCCAAAACCAGCCTAATTTTGCAAGATAAATGGCCGCTCATTCTTCTTTCTTATTCCCTCATCCCCCCAACTCCAATCAATTCTGATCGCTGCACATTATTACTTTCCTCCCTTGGCTTTGGATTCTTGATGAAATCTGATCATGACCATGTGCATATGATAGAAGCATTCTCTTTTCGTAACTGGTGGTCCATGGTCAGTTCCATCAAGGAGGCTTACCTAAAGCGAAGGAAATGTAATAATCGTTGCAAGCGGCAGGAAAATGAGAGGAACTCAGAGTTGGTGCTTACAATTGATGACACGGCTGGCGAACCCAAGAGCAATCCCTCCAAACCAAAAAAACACATCACCTGGTCTTATCAAAAGTTCAAAGAGGTTGAATTGTATCCCCACACAATTGACAATCCCAAAAGGCCACCAACCAAGGACGAATACCAACATGCCCAAAAGATTGCAAACAGGTTTTTCTATTTATCACATGGGAAGGTTGTGGTATGTGATAAAAAGAATCAATTGAGAATCCTTGCCGTCATTGAGTTCACACCAATTGAAGAGTTAACCGAAACAGAGCTCAGCAAAATCAATTTGGTAACTACTTTTCTTCATAGAGCAAAGAAGTTTGTGAAGGCTGTTGCAGGGACAGGACAATTGTGGGGTGGTTGTATGCGGATGATTGGATGGCGGAAGGGTATGGATGAGTACGAGCTGGTTGGAAAATATTGAGATGGGAAAGCCATTGCGGAGGCAGCCAAGGAATATGACGAGTTAATGCGATCATCAGCCACAATCTCCGACATCATTGGCGGCTACTTCAAGCAGTTGGCAAATGTAGTCTTTGCTGACAATCAACATCTCATGAAGACCAACTCTATCCCAGCCATGGCCGCCCTTGATATGGTCACCCCTCTGTCTGAGTTTGACTGCGCACCAAACTTGTCATACACCTCGGGCGGTTTTATCAACTCACCTCACAAGGACACTGGCGATATTTCAGAATTTGCATTTGTCATGTGGGTTCCAACCCATATCAAAGAAGGCTCTCTGGCACACCCATCAGATGGATACAATGTGACTGGTGGAGCCTTTGTCTTTCCGGATTACAGCTTTGGGATAGACTTCTCCAAACAAAAAGGTATTGTCAAAATGGTTTGGCGTGCTAGTGAGATTCGCCATTGTACACTTTTCTCCATTGATACTCCCCAACATACCTGCACTGGCATGTCCTTGCAAGTCAATCAAAAAATTGCTAATGCTAGCCAGGATATAGAAAACAAAACCATCTACAATTGACCATCAAACCAGGGAAAAGATAAGAATAAATTCTACTGTGGCGATCATGCAAATCATATGTCTATTTAGAAACAGTTTATTTTATCTTTTCTTTTTTATAAATCTAACCTTGTCTCTCTCTCTAGTCTGGTACAGTTTTCTTAGAAATAAATTCAAATATTCTCACTTGATTACTAGTATCCCTTGCTCACAACTCCTGGTGTGCCATGTGTAAAAATCCTTCCTGTTTAAAGCCTGGGTTGGCCATTGGGAAGCTTTGATTCAGACAGGAAGCAGGCCTGAACCCTTTTTCTGACAGCTTTGAACTCTGATTCATGGGTTTTTAATTAGCAGGCAAACAACCATGTACAACAGGTATGGTGTTTAAATGACACTTAAGGCAGTAACCAAGAGAAGATGTAGGTATGTGGCAGGGAACAACTTCCTTGCAGGAAACCTTTCCTAAGATTCAAGGGACATTGGATCTTGCACCTGCACATATTGAAATAAAACATCTGAGCCCCGGTTACACTTGAAGATGCTGAAGAGCATCACTAATCAGCGGATAGTCTTTCCGGGTTGTGGTTCCTTCATGACCCAATCAAGGGAGCTCTACAATTCCCTCATCAGCTGTACTGCTGATTTGAAGTGCAATTAATCATAACAGTGACTGGACAATTACTTACCAGAAGAAGGTTTCCAGCTTCATTGTACAACTCAAAGATGAAATCAAACTTCCCAAGAGCATGACTGATAGCCTGAGACAGTTTGATTCCTTTGTTGACCAGTTGCAGCTCAAATTTTTGTTGTTGTACCCACATATCCCCAAAGATGACGCGTAAGTAGTGTTGTAAAATTCCACTTTGACTGATAGTATTTGAAAGCTTTTTTCCTTATAAGTATAGTGGCCATTGAACTTGGGCATTGGCCTTAGAAGCCTCTTGAATCACACAAGGTTTGGGCTGTAGTAAGGCTAGAGTGTGTTGCAGGTCAACTGCTGTCAGTTGCTCAACTTTTTTTTGTAGTGGGCAGCAATTGATAAAACACCAGTGAAATATAAAATGGTAAAAATTGATATAAAGAAAGCAAGTGGGGATATTTGGTAAAAACTTTGGGACATGCGGGTTATTTGGTAGTTTTTTTTTTTTCATCATACCTCAG
This sequence comes from Puccinia hordei, assembly GCA_007896445.1. Lineage (NCBI taxonomy): Eukaryota > Fungi > Basidiomycota > Pucciniomycetes > Pucciniales > Pucciniaceae > Puccinia > Puccinia hordei. The sequence goes on from RDRW01000562.1 coordinate 194,936, forward strand.
CACTCATTTCATGACCAAACTCAAATTCTCCTGGAAAACTCATGAGATAGATATAGATTGATTGACTCTTCTGGGACATTGAGATAGATCATCACATCTCAAATTCATTTCATGATGAGAAACTAGATTTATGACCAAGCTAGCATAGAAAGATAGATAAACATGATATAATCTATGATTACCAAATCAAAGAGGAATAGGAAAGATAAGAAAATATGACAAAAACTGAATTATAATTCAGTCATTGTAGAACCTAATTTGTGCCAGTGCCGGCTGCAAGCAGTGTCGATGGGGCTTGACTTGGGGGCGATTCCACAGGTGCCTGGGAGCCAGCTTCAACCTTTTTTTCTGTGAAAAAGAAGTCATGGATTAATTTATTTTTGATGAAGGTGATGGTGGAGTCAATATTGACTAAGAAAAAGCTGCGACGTACCAAGCCATAATCCAACTTTGTCAGAATGGGTAACCAGACAAGCCAATTTGCGCGCATCCATTCCAATGATCCCGGTCGAGGGACCTTGGGGGTTGAGCTGGGAGGGTTGGGTGTTGTCTTGATGATTGCTGGCGACTGAAAACCCATGCATCCCGGCCGTAACTTCTGCCATCTGATCAGGACCCTTGGACATGTTGTTTTTGTCTCCGATGGGTCCTTTACCTTTCACAGCTGACGCCTTGATGCGCAAAGTACTGCTGCCGCTGACCGTTCTTGACAAACCACGTGCCGTAAAGTAGCAGGTACTTCGACCGCGAAAGCTACTACCCGTTTTGGAGCGCGTGTTGTGTGACGGTCCTTCTTTTGGACCTTGAAGCAAGAGAAATATGAGCAACCAAGGAACCAGATAATTAACTGGATGAATGGGCTTTGAGAAACTCAACTGGTTTCGGCGGTAGGGAAATTTCCCGTAACTCGATTGTCAACACTTGGATCCAGCTCAGCGCTGTTCAGATCTTGATCCTGGCCGTCTTCAATTGTTGATTTCCCACTGGACAGCCGGACGTTACCACCAAACCGGGAATCGAGCATGTTTGGATCCCCTTTAAATTCACAGAACATTGACTCTCCACTTCTGTTTTCTATCAGTGCCTTGCCCTGCATGTAGGACATTGAGCTGTTGAAGAACGTTACCCAATTTTTGATAGGACCAAGGAAACAAGGGGAATCCAATTCCCGACAAGCACGTCCCGTGAAGGCATTTTTGGCTTTTGTAAATTTCTACAATGATAAATGTAGTAATTAGGTGAATTATCAGAATGAGATCAATCAAATGATGTGGAGAATTCAAGATGCCTGACTGACCAATGAAGACTTTCTAGTAATACCCATAATGAGCCAATTTTTTTCTGAGAAGGTTAATGGAGAGAATAGGAATCAGAGAAAGTCCAAAAGATTTAAGGTAATGATGAATTTAAGAAGTTGTGTATTAGTATGCTGTAGGTCAGAAGATTCTGGCGGTCACCTGGGTAATAAAGAGTGTTGCCGGTTGATGCCTGGAAATCAGCAAATGTATGTGGTCAGTTGATGGCGTGCACATTACAAACAATATCATGTACATGATTTTTACAACGTGCAAGCCATCAACTGACCACATACGGAATCGGCATATCCACAACTCACCAATTGGGTGTGGGTTGGAAGCACCGGGGGGATTGACTAGCGGACCAGGCCGCCGGAACGGTCATTGATTAGACTTGATTGCATACACGGTGTTTTTAATCTGCACCTCCCCAAGAGGCTCATGGTAGTTGTGGACAATGCATGCACCTATACAAGAGATATATTACCCGATATTATAGCTCAATTTGTCAAGTGACACGGAATAAGAGTGTTGCTTGGAAGTTTGCAGAAGACTGACCAAGGCATCCAAACCACACAGAGTTGGCAGCCCAAGTACGTGTCACTCAATTCACCGGTTTGGGTAGCACTGTTGGGGAAGCCACCGGGAGGGCACAAACTAGACATATACCTACCTTGATTATGTACGGCGTCTTTGAACTCTTGGGCCTGAACAGACAAGGTGAACCGGAAACAAGCATTCAGAAATCAAGAGGACTACTCATGAAGTATGGCAAGTTTGTTCATACAAGCGTATAATGACTCACACTTTGTATGATTGAAGGGATAGATGTAAGAAATAAATCAGGAAACTTTTGGTGATTGAGAGAAAGCAGCTGTAATGCATCTAGCATGAAAGAAGACTCCCGGTCAAGATTGGTAGAAGAGGATTGAAAAAGAAAAGGCTTGGATCAGTAAATTGAATGTGCAATTACTCCCCAAGAGCCTCATTCATGGCATCTTCCAACGACCTGACATTGGCGGGGTTGAGAGTTAGTTGGGGTTGAACTTGTGGGATGAGTTCAAGTTGCGGTAAACCTTTTGGGGTGAGTTCAGTGTGATCAACATTGGCTGTCATGTCGTCAAAGCCGCTGAGCTTGTCTTCCGATTTTTCTTTTGAAGTGTCAACACAGGCCTCAGCTTTGGCATTGGATGTGTTAATTTCAGTTTCTTTGGTGACAACGGTTGATTTGGTTTCCTTTCTTCCCTTGCAGGATGTCGCCAATTCAGATGCTTTGGATAGAACTGTTGATTTACTTTGGTTGTTGGGAACGTCCAATTCGAGTCCTTTGCTGGGAGCATCAAACAATTCACAGTAATCGCTTGGTGGTGAGCCTGGCGCTGGAAGCTGCTGGCTTGGTTCCTTACTACTGCCTGGACAGTTTACGTTGGTGCCACAAGAAGTTCCAACATTGGGCATGTCGTTTGGCTCGCGGCATTGATTGCTTGGTGGGCTGTTGGAGTAGGGGGACTTGTTTTCGGCTTGAGGAGGGACATTGATTGACAGCTGTCCTGTAACTGATACAGCTTGAGTAGAGGGGGGCTGAAACCCGCCCTTGGCTTCCGGAGCCTTGGGTGCTGGCAACAGTTGGTGGCCTGGAACGGCAGGCGGCTCAAAAGCGGTCGGCTTGTTAGAAGTTCCGGCACCAGTCCTTTTGTCTGGCTTGCAGCATTGATCACTTTTTTCAGCATTGGTGATGTTCATTGACAGCTTCGTAAGTTGTTCTGCCGCTGATGAAGATTGAGCACAGGGGGTCCGAAACCCGCCCTTGGCTTTGGTAGTGTTGGGTTCCGGCAACAATTGGTGGTCTAGAACGGTTGGCAGCTCAAGAAAGGTCGGCTTGATAGACTTCGGGAGATTCCGCAGCTTGAGAAGCGTGTCCTGCACAAAATCCGCAAAATGATCTTTGGCCGTATTTGCTTCTGTGAAAAACAAAACAGTCAGCAATGGTCAGTCAGTGCAAGAAGAAAAAATTCACTAACCCGGAAATGATTTACTCGGTGGTTAATTCAAATCATCAGTTCTAGGGCGTGGCATGTCACTAGGATAAGCTCCTGGCAGCCCGTTGGCTGGAGGACATTTAGCCGTAGTTGGAGACTCCGGCATGCTAGTAGGAAGCTCTCCTGCATTCCCACACTCAGTGCTGATTACCGTAGATTCATGCGGAGCTTCGAGCCCAGCAATTGGGGTGGGTAGCTGGTTGCTGTCAGAAGAGATATCAGAGCCATCAATCAGATCCCACTGATTGAGTTTGTCTTCAAAGTCCAAAAGGAGGTTGGCAGTAGGAGTTTTCGCAACAGGTTGGGCAGAGAGCCGGTTGGGTAATCCAGTGATCAGATTGGGAGACGAATCCAGAAGATGAGGTGCTTCTGAGACCTTGTGTCGTGTATCGTCCTTTGGGTCCCAATAATAGGGACTGCACAATTGGGAAGCCCATTCAGGGTTTGCTGCAGGGATTGTATCTCGTAGGGAAATGTTAACATTGTGTATGCCGTCTGCAATCACAAATAAGTATGGCAAGATACTGACTTGGAATCACTGCTCTTGTGACTGACCCACCCTGACCATGTCTAATGTAGCACCATTCATTCTGTCAGCCACCAAGATATTACATACATTATGTAACACTTGAAACTGCAAGCTGAATAATTAATAATATTTAATTATATTATTATTTATTTTATTTTATTTTTGCTTTATTTTATGTTACTAGATTTTTCTGATTATAACAGAAATCATACTCGACTGTTTCAACAATTGGTATATAGTCTAACAGCTAAGAACAAGCCTAGAAATATCTGGTTGATACATAAGGCTCTGTGTTCAAGCCACACTCATGACTACACGTAAGAATGTAATAATAAAAGTATTTAAAAATGTGTCTATTTTTTATCAAAAATCCAAGGAAATTTAATTAAAGAAAATCCTTGGCAAATTAATTTTCAAACACGCAATAAATGGATTAAGAACCCTTTATTGGTATAGCTTTTTTCTTGAAAATCCTGGAAAATCCCAGCATAACCCATAGTAATATATACTATAAGATTACATATGTATTTAATTGTATCTAGAAAATTTATTCACAAGCACTTCTTAGTGAAATAATTATTTACTGCTGAAATAATTATTTCCCACTAAGTCATTCATTGTGAAATAATTATGGGGTCATTCCACATAGGAATGACACCATCTTTCACATCAGATCACGAACAGGGTGCTCAGTTTCCCCTGGTGATCTTGCCCTGATCACTGCTTCAAAGAAGCTTGTGAAATAATATTTATTTTATTATTTAAGAAGGAGTTTTCTTCACTAAAATGAAGATTACTCCCCATCAGTTTTAACCATACATTAGATAACTTATTATAAGCTACAAAGGCGCTCACCTTCTCCTATAATCTTGGAGGACTGGCCTTATTTTACTTATAACTATCTTAAATAGTTAAAACTCCTCAATATGTCCCAATTAAATTAAAACCCTTAATTTAATTGGAAGAACCGTGTTAAATTCTGGTTAGCCCTTCTGAGGATGTAAACTCCCATAACAGAAGTCTGGCAGCAGGGTAGTAACCTGTTTATTTTCATACTTAGTGTTCTAAACAAACACCAAAGTAATATTGATACAGTTATATCTTTTTATTACACTTTTTAAAGTGTAAGACCTTTTTATTCCTTACTGTACACGCCACAATAAGTGGAGTAGAGTCCAGTTTGTTGACACATTCCCCACTTTGAGACGAGATATTGTGGGTACTAGGTTTGGATCAACTGGATCGAGGCAGCTGTATTGTCTTCCAACGTTCACGCGAGAAATTGCCAAAGCAATATCCCCTTTGATTGTACTCACTATTGAGGGAAGCACTTGAAATGTAACGGTTCTTGTGCCAGTAAGAGGGGGGTCAATGGTGTAGGGGTGGGAGACTTTGGTGGATTTCGGGTTTGCCGCAATGTTCTGGACGTCTGCGTCAGAAGCTCGGCGCTTATTGTTGATATCATTTATGGCGGAGCGAGGGGCTATTGTGGTCCGAGACCCCGCATCTTTTTGGGATTCTTTGTGATAAGTAGAACTGGCGTTGGTTTCTACAACAGAAGGGCGAGTTCTGAAGTTGGGGGCTGGTTGGATTCCCAGTTCAGCTTCTGGGATACTCCAACTGATGACAATTCCTGTGTCATCCGAAGTCAAAATGAGATGGCTTGAGTTAGTATACATCTGTTGATAGGATAATGCAGGCCACTGACATACCTTGCGAGCTTCGCTCTGCAGTACACCACGGACGCAACTCGATGACATCTGATTCGTCTTCAAGACGAAAATGTGAAAAAAAGCTGCCTTCAGGACGACTTAGTACAATATTTGTCCCGAAGACACCCCGAAGACCGCATTTGCCTGCGATTCTTTAATTTTGTAATTGATTCTCAAGTCGTCTTGTAGACGAAAACCTCTGCTGACAGCTCTACTGAATTGAAAAAAGGGTCTTCAAGACAACAAAAAAAGACGCCTTGAAGACGCCTGAATGCGTCCGTGGTGTAGACAAGTGAGTTGTCTTGCAATTGAAGTCCAAGATCGAGGGAGCTTGAAGATCAGTCCATATCAAGTTTTTTGCACATGCTTGAGCGTTGAGGAATGCACGAGATCATCATATTTGATTTGAAATGTTCAACTTATGTTTGAATTTCTTTCCCTTATGATTTTCAGCGCTTTTCTGCAGGAGCTCTTCCTCTTTGGCTGGGGCACTCTTAGAAGTGCTGGTGTTGGGGGGACGCTTTTCTGAGTGTGGGGCTTTAGTGGTCCAAGGGGGTGGCACGATTTTTCTGGCCTCTTTGTTTTATGTTGACAAAATGTAGCAACAATTAGCAATGACAGATTGATAATATTACATCAGCCGTCAACGCACCATGCAAGATTTTGTGTGGAATAGAAAAGTGAACTGTCTCGCCATCCAAGTCATCGACAGAGGAAGCTTGGGCATAAGTTGTGGGTGCAGCAGTGCCTGTCGAATTAGTCAAAGTACATGGATGAGTGTTGATGAATAATAGTAATGATCTTGAGAAGTGACTTACGTTTTGTTTTCTCCCCCTTGGTTAAGGTACTTTGTCCTGGGAGCTGAACCTCCTTGGCCGGAGCATTCTTTGAAGTGCGTGTCTTGAGGAGAAGTTTTTCTGAGCGCAGGGCTTTGGAAGTTTGACCACCCATTGCAATGTTTCTGATCTCTTTGTCAGAACTAGCGTTGGTTTCTGTTCACAAAAAGGTAGTAGTGTTTATGTAAGATGTATTGATAGCGGATCATATGAACCAAGAACAGACCTTGCGAGTATCTGGGTGGAGCAGAAAAGTGAACCGTTTTCCCATTGAGACCCACGGTTGAGGGAGCTTGGGCATCAGTTGCTGGTGTAGCAGTTCCTATCGAGTTGATCATAGGACATGGATGAGTGTGGAAAGTATTCACATGAATAAATTTGACAGTCTGATCAGCTTACTTCTGAATTTAGCTTCCCCTTTTGGAGCAATGTTCTTTCCCCCAAGCGGAAAATCCTTGGCAGGAGCACTCGCGGTAGTGCCGCCTGTGTTGGGGAGACATCCTTCAGATATTTTTCTTCACATCAGCCTACAGGAGCTTGAAATGCTTGGATACTGCAAGCTAGCAACTGTGACTTACGGTTAGGTTGCTTTGCTTCAGAATCGGACCCCGTGGTAGCGTTGGAAATCGCTGTTGCTGGATTTCTGAATGTTTGGACAACCTCGGCAAACGTCGGAGTTCTGGCTCTGGGGACTGTGCTTGCCGCAGGCAAGTTGCTGGGGAACGTGGTGACAATTGCCGGGGTTTCCTCGGTGGGGGCAGGGTTTCTGATTGCCGCAGGGGTTGAACGGCGTGGTGCCCTGGTCAATCCAGCTACTGGGGTTAAGTTTGCGGGAACTGACCTGCGACGAGTGGTGGGGACAACACCTGTGCTTGCTGGTGGATCGGGAGGGTTGCTACGGTGTCGCATACCGCGACCCATGATTGGGGCCTCAGGAACTAAGGGTTCAAGAAATGATCAGCACGCGTATCAATAAAATTTGAAGGGGTCCAGTAATGCAAATGTAATGGACAAACCTGCTCGCAGTTGCTTTTCCACAAGTTCTATCAAAGTGTTCTTAGTCATTGATGATGGCACATGGATGTGGGGGTCCGATTGATAGAGGAAATCAACCAAGTGGCTCTTGGTGACATTGGAGGCTCTGGGATTGAAGAATTCGGCATTCATAGCGAAAATGTAATACTAGAAGTCAGATATATTGGTTTCAACCTGGGATAGGAGTTGTGGATTGGGGCTTAGTGAAGCAATAGATGCGTCTTACTTATAGGGATCAGATTCCGTACTTGAAGCACTTCAAACCTGTAGTGGTTGCGGTTGGTCAATAACGCAGAGTTCAGGTGCAAAAGCTGACTTGCTTGAAGGTTGCTAAGATTGTCACAAAGAGCTTGAACTTGCGGCAGTGTATTGCCGAGTGGTGCAACAGAAGTGGCCCACTGCCTTTCAGACATTTTTGACTCATCTGCTTCTAGCACTAGGAGTGGCTTGGTCGCCACCTTGTCATAATTTCGGGGCATGGGTACGCTGCATGGGTATCAAAAATTACCACCCCTTTTTAGTCCGGTTGGGCTGACACGGTGATACCTATAGGATGTACCTGAACTACAAAAATAACTGATTTGTCGAGCGAAGGAGAATTAATGAGTAAAGTAATTTCCAATATATGCACACAGCTTTGCCAGCTTACCTTTCGGGTGTTTCCTAGCTGTTTCCGTGGTGGCGGGACCACTAGAGAGTCACCACCAATGTTGCGTACCACACACTCCCGGCGCAAGTCAAGAAGCCAGCCTTTGATGGAAAACATGGTGACCTTAGATTGGGTGATATGAACTAGTACACCGGCTTCTTGAGCCTTTCCAGTTGCAACTGTTTCCAAGGCAAGGGGACCAGCGAGTCAGAATTCAGATCAGATGTTGAATGCCAACACAAACAGATGATTGTATGCGTCCGAGTATCTAGACATACTACGGTCTTCTCAAGTCAAGAAGCCTATGTATAATCTTTAATGAGCCGATGAATTGAGGAATTACAATTAGGATCTTTCATTCAAGAGGTGCAACATATTTGTATGCATACAGCTCACCTCCTCGAGCGTCTCCAAGGTGTTGGGCCCAGTGAGCATTCAGATCCATTCGCCCCAAGGAATCCACTGATGAAGCAATCTTGCACATAATCTTTGACACTCGAGCAGGAGATAAGACCTAGATTGAAAAAAAAAGTGTTGCAACTGATCAGCAGGTATGTAGGCCGGAAATTTTTTTTTTGTTATAATTAGATATACATATAACAATCTTCTTTAGCTCACTTACCTTACAATGCTTCGCCAGACAATGATGGATTTGAATACAATTGACGAGGATTCCAATTTCGAAAGGTGGCCCAGCAGTAAGTGGAAGACTTTCCCATGGCCCCGATGTCATACATACATAGAGCTTGAAATATTTCCTGCGTAATCATCATTAATCCGCCGGTGCTGTTATCATACATGTTGGCTGACCAATCAACCGCATGAAACATTGATGATTGATGATATGTGCCTACATAATAACATGTAGATACTGTTAGACACTACTGTGTCTGTGATGTCGGTGAGAAGAAAATAAGAGAGTATGTATTTCTAGAAATCAGTATGTGATGATATAAAAGTAAAATAAAATAAAGAAAGAGAAAAATACAGATAATGATAATGATAATCAGTAGCGTACCTGTGATGTCGGTGAGAAGAAAATAAGAGAGTGAGGAAAGAGAAGATTCACCGGCATCACAGGGAGAAGTCTTTTAGAGGAAAGTAAATACACAATATAAGCATATAGTATGTTGTATGCTAATATACATGCTATGTGTTATAATAGCCGCCCCCTCGAAAAGACGACGACAACCGGACAAAAACTTGGCCGAAGATAATGAAGAGAAAGTAAGTAGGAAAAAAAAAATGTGGAAAGTGAAAGGGCATGTAAAAATAAAAGGTTAGAAAAGTTAGATAGAAGAAAAATGTACATGGATAATTGAGACGAAAAAATTAATAATAAAAGATTAGAAAACTTAGATAGAAGAATAAAGAAAATGAAGAAGAAAACAAAATGTATATGGATAATTAAGACGAGAGAATTAATAAGGAAGAAATCACAAAAAAAATCGTCCAGTGTCGTCGGTCCAGAGTGATAAAGTGGCCTGTGGTCAACAAAAGAAAACAAGATAGAGTGTCGTTATCATAATTCACAAGCCACCAGGTTGTCCACATTCATGAAGCGAGACGAACAATCGCGGGGGATGCATGATTCTCGCAGCTAGCGCATACTATCCCCCTGTACTTGCCATAGCATATGTCCACTACCCAGGAGTGGACATTTTGAGGCTGGCTAAAATCCTCTCGAAAAGCATCGGGCCCAGCGCTTTCGTCATGATATCGGCCAGCTGCCGATCCGTTGGAACCCAATTGATCGCAAGTCGGTTCTTGTGAAGTTGATCGTTGACATAAAAACAATCGCGCTCGGAGTGCCGGGTGCGTTTATTCGCCGAGTTATCCTTCGAAATCTTGACTGCCGCGTCGTTGTCACACATGAGTGTCGGGGTGATGGTTTTAGATGTCATGTCGAAAAACAATTCCTTCAGCCAAACCGCGTGTCGTGCGGCCCAACCAAGTGCCATGAACTCGGCATGACATGTGGACGATGCGACTGAGGGCTGGCGCTTGCTGGCCCATAGTATTGGACAGCCAAAAAGTGTCGTGATTGATCCATGAGTCGACCTAGCAAATTCCCCGCCCCAGTTCGCATCCACCCAAGTGAGCATCGCTTTCTCATTGAGAGGTTCCAGCACTAGACTTCGACAACCGTAGGATTTAAGATAGCCAAGAATGTGCTGGATGGCACACCAGTGCCGGAGAGTGGGTGATTTGGCAAATCGCGCGAGGAAACCAACTGCAAAAGCCAAGTCTGGTCGAGTTGCGACAGCTAGATAGTTAAGGGACCCGACAATTGAGAGGTAACCATTTGGATTAATGATCTCCTCATCCGCAGTGGATGAAGTCAGAGAAGAGGTGTCCCTTATCGGTATCGACCTAGGCAAGGTAGCCGCCGTCGTAAAAGTTTCAAGAATTTTGTTGGTGAGGAAAGGTTGAGATAGTATAAATCTTGAAGGAGAAGGACGCTCGACTTTGATTCCTACAATCGTGTGCAACGACTCGTCCCAAGTAGTACGAAGCTTCCCTTCAAGGGTCTCGCGAAATTCAGACATAATGTCATTGGAAGAGGCTGCCACAACCCCGTCGTCGACGTGGATCCAGACCAAAATTGTTTCTCCATTCCGATTCATATGGTAGAAAGAATCATCGTAGTAACTTATGTTGAATCCGATAGTCTCCATTACTTGGACGAAGTGTTTCCACCAGCAACGCCCACCCTGTTTGGTCCCGTAAAGGCCTTTATCAAGCTTGAGAGACTTTCCCTTGTGTTCTTCCGGCACGACCATTCCATCCGGCACCTTCACCCAAACATCCTCATCAATCTCGCCGTGAAGGTAAGCCGCCGTGATGTCAAACGATTCAACAGGCCATTGATTCGACGCCGCCACTGTGAATAACATGCGTAACGATGCAAATGTTGCTGTGGGTGCCCAGGTGTCATGATAGTCTTGACCGAAAACCTGGCTGAAACCCCGGACGATGTAACGAGCTTTATATTTTTTGATCGAACCATCTTGATTTCGTTTGATATCAAACAGCCACCTTGCATCAGTTTGTTTCCGCCCCTCCGGGACGTGTTCAAAATGCCAAACTGACATGTTCCAAATGTTCGAGAGTTCATTTTCGACTGCTGCCGCCCACTTATCACCATCTCGTCGGGATATAGCACGGGCGTAATTTCTGGGCAATAGTTGAGTGCGGGTTACCGCCGAGACTCCGGTATTCTCCGGCAGTTGACTGTCAATGATTGATTCTGCTTGGTTTGATCCAAGGACAAGCGCTGCGTTAAAAATCATTGGATTGACATCCTCGGTGTTGAGTAGTTTGTCTATGGAACGCCGTACAATCGGCTGATCGGCTGATTTGATGTAATCGTCAGTGTGCTCAGGCACCCCTGGCACAATGAAAGGCTGAGAATCAGCGGGAACATTATTGAGGATTTTGTTGACGGAAGACGAGGTTGTAAGGTTTTGCGGAATCGGTTTGGGGGGATTGATGTCCGGTTTTTGCGAATATGGGAATGAAGCAATGGATGATTCAAAGAAAGAGTTGGTGGTTGGTACCCAAAAGATCCACCCCTTACCTCCTTGAACATAACCCACAAGGTTACAACGCCAGGCCCGCTGATCAGTCTTGCTTTGCCGATAGATGTCTGGTTTGTGAACAAATGCTACTTCGCCAAAAGATCTCAGTCGATCGAAGACCGGTTTAGTCCCAAACATCAATTCCAAAGGCGTCTTGTCACCCGTTATCGAATTTATTAGCCGATTGTGGGTGAAGTAGCTCCAGAGATAAGCAAAACCCCAGAACTTAACTGGCAAACCAGATGCAACCAGCGCAGTGCGAGCAATTTCTCCGACTGTTCGATGAAGCCGTTCAGCCGCCCCATTTTGTTCAGGTTCATAAGGCATTGAGTGTTGATGCTCGATGCCTTTATCCTGCATCCAGGCGAGGAAAGCTTTTGACGTGAATTCGCCACCACCGTCCATTCGAAACCGTTTCAACTTTTTACCAGTCAGTCGCTCCATTCGTTCGATGTACCGTTTGAAATTGAGACACACATCGCTTTTAGCTTTCAGAAGGAAACCTTCCGAGTAAGTACTGGCAAGATCGCGAAATACAACCAGATACTTAACACCATTAAAACCCTCCACGAAGGGACCAAGCACATCGGAAACAATGGTGTCCATTGGCGCCAGATCCATCTCATTCGAAAGACGTCCCGCTCGATTACGCTTACTTTTGCTGAGCAGACAATCTTCACAAGTGAAGTCCTTGTTGGTTAGCTTGGTAGGTAGACCCGGGAAGCTCCCTGCAGCACACATTTTAATTATTCGCTTGAGACTGATGTGTCCTAAACGACGATGCCACATCAGTGCATCAGAAGATTTGAGTGAAATGTCGAGAGCTGATATTGCATGGGGGTTGGGATCATGACAAGCAGCAACAACTCGTGGAGCAGGCAATAAGACAAATGGGGAACTGGAGAATTTCACTATCGCGGGCACCTGCCAACGACGATTGATGGAAAAAGATTGAAAAGCAAAACCGTTCGGAAAAGAGACGGAGGCATTCCCGTGAGAATCAACATTGATTTTGCCGCCTCCCAGTCGAAGCGAATCAGCAGAAAGTAACGTGCACGTCGCGTCCGGGCTGTAGAAAACGTTGTTGAGTGTTATTGACCCAGATGCGTTACGGAGTTTCATCTTCCCAACTATGGTTACAAAAGATTGGGATGTGTTAGTTGCCACAGAAAGTGGAATGGGGGTGGATAGAGTGCGACAATCAAAAAGCGATTTGAGATTGTCTGTGAAAGTGTGAGATGCGCACGAATCCAGACCAAACAAACAACCTCCATGGTGGATCAATTGGTCGATTTCCTCCTGAGTGACTTGCGGATTGAAGTCGTCCAGTGAGATCGATTGCAATACCGGATTGTTGGCAAAATCAACAGTTGAGTCACCGCCGTTTGTTTCTACACTGTTGGCGTGTAAACCAACTCGAGGTGGCGCAGTGGCAGCACGGTGGGCGTTCGAAGTGGTCGGCGCAATGTTACGGAAAGGGTTTGTATTCACAGCACCCGAGTTGATTTGTCTAGTGCATTCAGTCGTGTTGTGGTTGGACATGCGGCAACGGCTACACCACTTGTTGCTGGTCGATTGAGAGGGCTTTGAATTCGTGTTAGAGTTGCCGCCCGGTGATGCTGAATCTTTATCAGCGCGTCGCTCCGGAGCATGACGTCGATTCTGACGGAACAGAGCCAACTCATTCTTAGCTATTCTGACCAGCTCAGTATTTCGAACAAAATCCCCTCTCTCCATGCGCTGATCGAGCTGTCTGGCGACGTTGACAAACGGGAAGGATTCGAGGTTAGGTAAGGAAAGATGGAACATCAGACCAATAAGCGACTCCTCATTCACAACGAAGCCTGATCGAAAAAGATTTCTCATGAGGTTCTCAACGCGGCGGAAGTGGGAATCGATATCGGCATTGCGGTCAAGGTGGTTGAATTTTAGATCCATGATCTCCTTGAATGTAGCGATGTGAGATGTTCGACTGCGCAAAGTGAATGTCTCATTGATTAATTGGAAACCATCTATACCGGACGCCTGTTCAGCTATGCTGGCCTTCAAGTTGTCATTCACAGTGGCAAGGATGGCCGTCTTCAGTAAAGTGTCCTCCGTGACATCAAGGATGATATCCGGATCATCTAAGGGTAACGATTTGTTGACGACTGATTCGAGTACCTGCCGAATCATGATAAGCCAAGTGTGAAAATTTTTTCCATCGACGGCGAGTTTGGGTACCATGGTAATTGACTTTTGAAGGGAGATGGTCAGGTCTCTGATAGAAGTGGTGGGGGTCGAAGGAGGAGGAGTATTACCCGCCGACATCGGCAGGCCAAGTGCTTTCTGCATCTTGGTGAAAAGGATGAGTTGTCGCACGGTGTTCTCATCGAAAGCGAATTTGTCGGTTGTGGAAGACGACTCTGCTGAAGTCGGCGTTGGTGCCTTAAGTGTTGACGAGGATGGTTTAGGTGCTCTAGACGTTGGTTCAGGAGTCCCTGGATCAATGTTGATGACGGGCGCCTTGGATTTAAGCGTTTCCGACGTAGTAGTCGGGGCTGGATCAACGATGCGTGGTTTGTTGACAGACGCAGTGGATAATGGCGCCACTTGATCGAATAGGGCTTGCATGTCACGAGCACCTGAGGACAGAGCAGACAAGTCGGTGGACTGTCTGTGTGATGAAGAAGTTGAGGAGATGATTGGTTGGGATACGTGTCGGGTCCGGGAGGTTGATCTGGATCTTGACCTCGCAGTGAAGGCAGGTCGATTTCGATGTCCAGTGTCTCGGTTGTCCGACATTGTCACTTGTGATATTGACTCTCGGTAAAATCGTTCTAAGCGTCAGCAGGAACGAGGGCTCATAACCTGTTAGACACTACTGTGTCTGTGATGTCGGTGAGAAGAAAATAAGAGAGTATGTATTTCTAGAAATCAGTATGTGATGATATAAAAGTAAAATAAAATAAAGAAAGAGAAAAATACAGATAATGATAATGATAATCAGTAGCGTACCTGTGATGTCGGTGAGAAGAAAATAAGAGAGTGAGGAAAGAGAAGATTCACCGGCATCACAGGGAGAAGTCTTTTAGAGGAAAGTAAATACACAATATAAGCATATAGTATGTTGTATGCTAATATACATGCTATGTGTTATAATAGCCGCCCCCTCGAAAAGACGACGACAACCGGACAAAAACTTGGCCGAAGATAATGAAGAGAAAGTAAGTAGGAAAAAAAAAATGTGGAAAGTGAAAGGGCATGTAAAAATAAAAGGTTAGAAAAGTTAGATAGAAGAAAAATGTACATGGATAATTGAGACGAAAAAATTAATAATAAAAGATTAGAAAACTTAGATAGAAGAATAAAGAAAATGAAGAAGAAAACAAAATGTATATGGATAATTAAGACGAGAGAATTAATAAGGAAGAAATCACAAAAAAAATCGTCCAGTGTCGTCGGTCCAGAGTGATAAAGTGGCCTGTGGTCAACAAAAGAAAACAAGATAGAGTGTCGTTATCATAATTCACAAGCCACCAGGTTGTCCACATTCATGAAGCGAGACGAACAATCGCGGGGGATGCATGATTCTCGCAGCTAGCGCATACTATCCCCCTGTACTTGCCATAGCATATGTCCACTACCCAGGAGTGGACATTTTGAGGCTGGCTAAAATCCTCTCGAAAAGCATCGGGCCCAGCGCTTTCGTCATGATATCGGCCAGCTGCCGATCCGTTGGAACCCAATTGATCGCAAGTCGGTTCTTGTGAAGTTGATCGTTGACATAAAAACAATCGCGCTCGGAGTGCCGGGTGCGTTTATTCGCCGAGTTATCCTTCGAAATCTTGACTGCCGCGTCGTTGTCACACATGAGTGTCGGGGTGATGGTTTTAGATGTCATGTCGAAAAACAATTCCTTCAGCCAAACCGCGTGTCGTGCGGCCCAACCAAGTGCCATGAACTCGGCATGACATGTGGACGATGCGACTGAGGGCTGGCGCTTGCTGGCCCATAGTATTGGACAGCCAAAAAGTGTCGTGATTGATCCATGAGTCGACCTAGCAAATTCCCCGCCCCAGTTCGCATCCACCCAAGTGAGCATCGCTTTCTCATTGAGAGGTTCCAGCACTAGACTTCGACAACCGTAGGATTTAAGATAGCCAAGAATGTGCTGGATGGCACACCAGTGCCGGAGAGTGGGTGATTTGGCAAATCGCGCGAGGAAACCAACTGCAAAAGCCAAGTCTGGTCGAGTTGCGACAGCTAGATAGTTAAGGGACCCGACAATTGAGAGGTAACCATTTGGATTAATGATCTCCTCATCCGCAGTGGATGAAGTCAGAGAAGAGGTGTCCCTTATCGGTATCGACCTAGGCAAGGTAGCCGCCGTCGTAAAAGTTTCAAGAATTTTGTTGGTGAGGAAAGGTTGAGATAGTATAAATCTTGAAGGAGAAGGACGCTCGACTTTGATTCCTACAATCGTGTGCAACGACTCGTCCCAAGTAGTACGAAGCTTCCCTTCAAGGGTCTCGCGAAATTCAGACATAATGTCATTGGAAGAGGCTGCCACAACCCCGTCGTCGACGTGGATCCAGACCAAAATTGTTTCTCCATTCCGATTCATATGGTAGAAAGAATCATCGTAGTAACTTATGTTGAATCCGATAGTCTCCATTACTTGGACGAAGTGTTTCCACCAGCAACGCCCACCCTGTTTGGTCCCGTAAAGGCCTTTATCAAGCTTGAGAGACTTTCCCTTGTGTTCTTCCGGCACGACCATTCCATCCGGCACCTTCACCCAAACATCCTCATCAATCTCGCCGTGAAGGTAAGCCGCCGTGATGTCAAACGATTCAACAGGCCATTGATTCGACGCCGCCACTGTGAATAACATGCGTAACGATGCAAATGTTGCTGTGGGTGCCCAGGTGTCATGATAGTCTTGACCGAAAACCTGGCTGAAACCCCGGACGATGTAACGAGCTTTATATTTTTGATCGAACCATCTTGATTTCGTTTGATATCAAACAGCCACCTTGCATCAGTTTGTTTCCGCCCCTCCGGGACGTGTTCAAAATGCCAAACTGACATGTTCCAAATGTTCGAGAGTTCATTTTCGACTGCTGCCGCCCACTTATCACCATCTCGTCGGGATATAGCACGGGCGTAATTTCTGGGCAATAGTTGAGTGCGGGTTACCGCCGAGACTCCGGTATTCTCCGGCAGTTGACTGTCAATGATTGATTCTGCTTGGTTTGATCCAAGGACAAGCGCTGCGTTAAAAATCATTGGATTGACATCCTCGGTGTTGAGTAGTTTGTCTATGGAACGCCGTACAATCGGCTGATCGGCTGATTTGATGTAATCGTCAGTGTGCTCAGGCACCCCTGGCACAATGAAAGGCTGAGAATCAGCGGGAACATTATTGAGGATTTTGTTGACGGAAGACGAGGTTGTAAGGTTTTGCGGAATCGGTTTGGGGGGATTGATGTCCGGTTTTTGCGAATATGGGAATGAAGCAATGGATGATTCAAAGAAAGAGTTGGTGGTTGGTACCCAAAAGATCCACCCCTTACCTCCTTGAACATAACCCACAAGGTTACAACGCCAGGCCCGCTGATCAGTCTTGCTTTGCCGATAGATGTCTGGTTTGTGAACAAATGCTACTTCGCCAAAAGATCTCAGTCGATCGAAGACCGGTTTAGTCCCAAACATCAATTCCAAAGGCGTCTTGTCACCCGTTATCGAATTTATTAGCCGATTGTGGGTGAAGTAGCTCCAGAGATAAGCAAAACCCCAGAACTTAACTGGCAAACCAGATGCAACCAGCGCAGTGCGAGCAATTTCTCCGACTGTTCGATGAAGCCGTTCAGCCGCCCCATTTTGTTCAGGTTCATAAGGCATTGAGTGTTGATGCTCGATGCCTTTATCCTGCATCCAGGCGAGGAAAGCTTTTGACGTGAATTCGCCACCACCGTCCGTTCGAAACCGTTTCAACTTTTTACCAGTCAGTCGCTCCATTCGTTCGATGTACCGTTTGAAATTGAGACACACATCGCTTTTAGCTTTCAGAAGGAAACCTTCCGAGTAAGTACTGGCAAGATCGCGAAATACAACCAGATACTTAACACCATTAAAACCCTCCACGAAGGGACCAAGCACATCGGAAACAATGGTGTCCATTGGCGCCAGATCCATCTCATTCGAAAGACGTCCCGCTCGATTACGCTTACTTTTGCTGAGCAGACAATCTTCACAAGTGAAGTCCTTGTTGGTTAGCTTGGTAGGTAGACCCGGGAAGCTCCCTGCAGCACACATTTTAATTATTCGCTTGAGACTGATGTGTCCTAAACGACGATGCCACATCAGTGCATCAGAAGATTTGAGTGAAATGTCGAGAGCTGATATTGCATGGGGGTTGGGATCATGACAAGCAGCAACAACTCGTGGAGCAGGCAATAAGACAAATGGGGAACTGGAGAATTTCACTATCGCGGGCACCTGCCAACGACGATTGATGGAAAAAGATTGAAAAGCAAAACCGTTCGGAAAAGAGACGGAGGCATTCCCGTGAGAATCAACATTGATTTTGCCGCCTCCCAGTCGAAGCGAATCAGCAGAAAGTAACGTGCACGTCGCGTCCGGGCTGTAGAAAACGTTGTTGAGTGTTATTGACCCAGATGCGTTACGGAGTTTCATCTTCCCAACTATGGTTACAAAAGATTGGGATGTGTTAGTTGCCACAGAAAGTGGAATGGGGGTGGATAGAGTGCGACAATCAAAAAGCGATTTGAGATTGTCTGTGAAAGTGTGAGATGCGCACGAATCCAGACCAAACAAACAACCTCCATGGTGGATCAATTGGTCGATTTCCTCCTGAGTGACTTGCGGATTGAAGTCGTCCAGTGAGATCGATTGCAATACCGGATTGTTGGCAAAATCAACAGTTGAGTCACCGCCGTTTGTTTCTACACTGTTGGCGTGTAAACCAACTCGAGGTGGCGCAGTGGCAGCACGGTGGGCGTTCGAAGTGGTCGGCGCAATGTTACGGAAAGGGTTTGTATTCACAGCACCCGAGTTGATTTGTCTAGTGCATTCAGTCGTGTTGTGGTTGGACATGCGGCAACGGCTACACCACTTGTTGCTGGTCGATTGAGAGGGCTTTGAATTCGTGTTAGAGTTGCCGCCCGGTGATGCTGAATCTTTATCAGCGCGTCGCTCCGGAGCATGACGTCGATTCTGACGGAACAGAGCCAACTCATTCTTAGCTATTCTGACCAGCTCAGTATTTCGAACAAAATCCCCTCTCTCCATGCGCTGATCGAGCTGTCTGGCGACGTTGACAAACGGGAAGGATTCGAGGTTAGGTAAGGAAAGATGGAACATCAGACCAATAAGCGACTCCTCATTCACAACGAAGCCTGATCGAAAAAGATTTCTCATGAGGTTCTCAACGCGGCGGAAGTGGGAATCGATATCGGCATTGCGGTCAAGGTGGTTGAATTTTAGATCCATGATCTCCTTGAATGTAGCGATGTGAGATGTTCGACTGCGCAAAGTGAATGTCTCATTGATTAATTGGAAACCATCTATACCGGACGCCTGTTCAGCTATGCTGGCCTTCAAGTTGTCATTCACAGTGGCAAGGATGGCCGTCTTCAGTAAAGTGTCCTCCGTGACATCAAGGATGATATCCGGATCATCTAAGGGTAACGATTTGTTGACGACTGATTCGAGTACCTGCCGAATCATGATAAGCCAAGTGTGAAAATTTTTTCCATCGACGGCGAGTTTGGGTACCATGGTAATTGACTTTTGAAGGGAGATGGTCAGGTCTCTGATAGAAGTGGTGGGGGTCGAAGGAGGAGGAGTATTACCCGCCGACATCGGCAGGCCAAGTGCTTTCTGCATCTTGGTGAAAAGGATGAGTTGTCGCACGGTGTTCTCATCGAAAGCGAATTTGTCGGTTGTGGAAGACGACTCTGCTGAAGTCGGCGTTGGTGCCTTAAGTGTTGACGAGGATGGTTTAGGTGCTCTAGACGTTGGTTCAGGAGTCCCTGGATCAATGTTGATGACGGGCGCCTTGGATTTAAGCGTTTCCGACGTAGTAGTCGGGGCTGGATCAACGATGCGTGGTTTGTTGACAGACGCAGTGGATAATGGCGCCACTCGATCGAATAGGGCTTGCATGTCACGAGCACCTGAGGACAGAGCAGACAAGTCGGTGGACTGTCTGTGTGATGAAGAAGTTGAGGAGATGATTGGTTGGGATACGTGTCGGGTCCGGGAGGTTGATCTGGATCTTGACCTCGCAGTGAAGGCAGGTCGATTTCGATGTCCAGTGTCTCGGTTGTCCGACATTGTCACTTGTGATATTGACTCTCGGTAAAATCGTTCTAAGCGTCAGCAGGAACGAGGGCTCATAACCTGTTAGACACTACTGTGTCTGTGATGTCGGTGAGAAGAAAATAAGAGAGTATGTATTTCTAGAAATCAGTATGTGATGATATAAAAGTAAAATAAAATAAAGAAAGAGAAAAATACAGATAATGATAATGATAATCAGTAGCGTACCTGTGATGTCGGTGAGAAGAAAATAAGAGAGTGAGGAAAGAGAAGATTCACCGGCATCACAGGGAGAAGTCTTTTAGAGGAAAGTAAATACACAATATAAGCATATAGTATGTTGTATGCTAATATACATGCTATGTGTTATAATAGATACTTCCATCCTCACGGTGGCACAGTTGAGATACTACCTAGAGTGCAACCAAGTGTCTTACCCCACTGGCTGCCGCCGGATCCAACTCACCATTCTTTACCAGCAAAATTTAGCCAATCGCCATCGTCCACCACAGCAAAGGTTTGATTGGCCAGGTAAGGTCTCTATTTTGTGCTTAAAATTTTGTTTTTCAAGTGCTCATGCCATTCATTGATGCCACATTTGACTCCAATATATAGACACAGCCAATTTGAATGTACCTGGTCTTCAGCATGTCCTTACAGAGTACAACATAGATCACGGATCGAGTGCTCGACGGAATATCCTGGAGCCACTGTACAACAACCTGAAGACACGCCTGCGAGGCCATGGAGAAAATCTGAAAGAGCTGGGAAGAGGTAAGAAAAATGAGCCCTGGTGTCCTTTCATTTTTAGTATACTTCCGCATGAGCTGACCACCAGTCTGAAGAGAGGGGGTTGGAGGAGTGGCCAGGTCAAAAGCGCCGTCGAATTCAAATCCAAAATAAAAAGCTAACCCCTGTGCGCAAACGGCCAAAGTGGTTGGTACAGAAACATGCTAAAAAATCAACTCTGGATTCATCCAAGACCCGGCCAATCAGACGCTCAGCCAGGATCAGTGCGAAAATTGAGGCAGACAATCCAGCACCTTGCGAGGCAACCACTCAGGTGGAGTATTATGTCATTAATGGCAAGAAGCACACCATCAATGTTGTACGTTATGATGTGTTTCGTTTTGCCATCTTCCTGCAGCTAACTCACCCTCATAATTACGGTGCCGGTACTTATGTAGAACAATGATTCCTACGCCATCAAAAGGCCACACATACAAAATGTCACCCTAGTGAGACCACGCTCGAAGGGGATCAGGAAGCAACGCAGGAAGCAACGCTCAACACCTGCTGCACCTCACCAAGATCAGCCTGCGACCACCCGGCCAAATCCCACAACTTCGACCCCACTGCATTCGACCAATTTCTCCTATCATGCACCCTTTGAGCATACCACCACCAACAACACTGCAGAACCATCAATGCACCTTTCTTTCAATCAGAGTGCTTTCCCTTTGATAGACTACAGTGACGGCCGCTCAAGTGATTATCCAAGGGCACGGCTCAATCCCCTTCTTGAAATGATCCCTTTATCCAATGTTGGAGCTGATATTTTGGGAGAAGAGCCATTCTTCTTGAACGACGACCTTAGTTTCAACCTCCCCGTGGTCCCTCAGACTACACAATGCTCAGAAGCGCTCACTAATGAGCCATCAGCTGATTCGATCAACGTTCAACAAGCACCAAGACTAATCAAACATTCTGAAGAAAAGCTCAAGCATACCAGCGTGGCTTCAAAGGAACAACGATGCGAAAACAGCTCCCCGCCTTTGATTCTTAGTCTCACGCCCTGCTGTGCCAATAACTTGGAAGGGGCATCCCCAGCGCTAGTTCCGTGTACGTTCACAGTTATCTGCAACTTGATTCAGTGGTCTGACTCATTGCGTTTCTTCTCCTGTCATTAAAAAGATGATCATCAAATCTTTATGAATCCCCCAATTATCGAACAACAGCCTTCGTCATCCAATTTTCTCCCACCTCTGCCCACTGCCACCCTAGAAACTCCGTTATCACCGTTGGATAACATTGCGGAAACTACCCCCCCCTCTAATTGTACATTAACTGAGCCCAATACTACTGGTATTTCTGTTGGACCTTGCCGGGACACATCATCCATACCCACCACGGTCGATTGCCTGAAGTCAGCCATCAAATTGTTGTATCAGTCAATTACTGCCCCGGTGTCTAGCGGACAGGCAGCGGCTACTCCCCTGTCGTTGGACAAGTCAATCACCCTCCCAGAACCTAGGGGAGAAACTATCCCTACCCCACTGTTGTTGGACCGGCCAATTACCCTCCCTGAACCCAGCAAGCAACCAGTGGCTAGGTCACCATTGTTGACCAAATCTGTTACTCTTGCCAAACCTAGCGGACCAGCAGAAGCTACCTCACTGCCTTCGGACCCGCCAATCGCCTTTCCAGAACCTAGCGGGGAAGTGACGTCTAGCCCACTGTTATCGAACCGATCAATTACTCCCCCAGCATCTATTGGAGAGGCAGCGGCTACTCCACTGTTGTTGGACCAATTGACCACCCTCCCAGAACCTAGCGGAGAAACGTACCCTACCTCACTGTTGCTGGACAAACAAATTACCATTCCTGAACCTGGCGGGCAAGCAGCGCCTACCCCACCGTTTTTGAACGAATCACCTACTCTTCCAGAACCTTACGGACAAGCAGGGGCCACCCCACCATCATTACACCGGTTAATTGCCCTCTTAGAACCTAGCGGACAATCAGTGGCTACCCCACTGCCTTTAGACCAATCAATCACTCTCCCAGAACTCACCGGAGAAGCCGGGGTTCCGCCACTGTCGTTGGAACGACAAATCACACTTGCAGAGCCTAGCGCACAACCTGCGGCTACCCCACTGTCGTTGAATCAAGCAATCACACTTGCAGAACTTAGCAAAAAAGCAGCGGCTACCTCACAGTCACAAGTCATACCCACTCTTGCTGACGTTCCAGCTCCAAGTAACCCATCCTTGCCCGCAGATACCACATCACCTGACTCGTGTTCGGACTATCTCCCTACTAGCCCGCCTGATTACACAGACCTTGCGCCTGACAGCATATCCAAACTCCCTGAATCGGCTGTACCCAGCGAATCCCCGAGAGAATCTTCTCAAGAGACTGATCAGCGAGTGGGAACACCTTCACTGAAACCCAGAAACTCTTTCAACCAACCCGCCACACCACTGGACCCTGCCCCGCAACTGTCCAACGCGACCATTGGCAAGAGAACCAAGCAACGTTGCTTTGTCGTTGAAGATTCTGATGATGAAATGGTACCTGAAAGATCTCCAGTTGCAGAAGTCATTCCCGCCGGACCTGCATTCCCCACTCCAAGTGCACCTCATACCACAGCTGCATCAACCAGCAAGTCTTTACCGCCTCCTCCTGCCCACAATTCCATTGAGATCATCGCATCTGAATCCCAGTCACCAACAGGTGACCCTGGAGATCAAGAAGAAACCGTTGATAACAGTGATATTTGTGACTGGCCTGGTAAGCACCACAAAGTACCTTCAGCACTTCAACAAATTACTCAAAATTTGCCTTTCATAGATCCAGAAGGTAAGATAACAGCATCCCAAATCAGAGTGATACTGAAAGCCAACAAAGTGTATTACAAGTCGGCCGATTCCAAGATGGTATTGCTTGCGAAGTACAAGCTTCTGTTCGCTGACCAGCAACCTAATAATCCTCAATATGGCTTGAGGCCGCGGCCTGCTGAAGCTTCTGGCGCTGACATCAAAAACCAACAATCCGTAGAAGCGCCCCGTGCTGTTGATGCTCAAGTTTCAGCTGGAAATACAAACGAGATTTCTCTAATGGACATGGATGGTTCCAGTGCCATGTCCATGGAACCCTTGATTAATCCTCCCATAGATCCATCTTCCAAACCACCCACTGTGTCTGCAATCTCCTCTTGTCGAGCTGAGACTGTCCATGACCCAGTTTCTAACTGGGCCTCAGATGTATTCATGGCGAATAGGGATAACGGGAATGTTGCCAGCTCTCAGTCCATTGGAGCTCTTGTTTCTTCACTCAATTCGTATGCGCAAACGTCAATTCAAATAGGCACCGCATTGCTGAACAGCATGAAGGCAATTGCCAAAGCCTTCACCAGCTTAAACAGTGCAATTGTGCGCATGTCTCTTGATGATTTAACTTTCCATTCACCCAGAACCCCTGCAACCGGTACTTCTAGACAAGCTCGCTCTCGACCTTTATCCAATAGAATGGACGTTGACACCCCAACTACTAAACCTCAAGGACGGCGGAATTGTGATATACAAGTAAGTTTTCCCATACAATCAAGCTCACATATATCACATGACTGACCCCTGCCTAATCCAGGCTTATGTGCGGCAACATTGTGCAACAATGTTTGGAAGAAGCTCATTGGACAGTGACTTTCCCCCACCAGCCACTGCAGAGGAGCGGCGTGCATGGATTAGACGAGCCAGGGCAGATTCACCAGACGAGGAATCTGACTCCGCGTCTAGTGATGATTCGGGTATGATTTTGGACAAGGATATCGATGCCTCCGACTCCTGCCGTAATCAAGCCAAAAATTCATACGCGAGCCCCCAAGCGCTCAAGATTATACAACGCGCAATGCGCAATGCGCAATGCGGGCGTAAAATCATTCAGGCCAGACTTGTCAAAAGCAATGAACAGTCCTGTGAATAAGTTCCTTTGGGACTTAGGCCATCTCCACCGCGTGGAGCTATCCGGGTTGCTAAATCGACTGTGCCGGGGCTCCTCGCCGCAGTCTTAGCAACCCGAGGCTGGGTTGCTACCCACCGCAAGCTACGATATATCGTAGCTTGGGGAGGTGAAAGGCTTCGGGTGTAACCGAAGCCTCCCGGTTGTGTGTGGTGAAAAGTAACCGGGGGGGGGAGGGGCCAGATATCACACTTGTTTGCTGTGTGATATCTGGCCGATGGGTTGCTATCGGGTTGCTATAGGAGTGCCACATCTGGCACTCCTATAGCAACCCAGGTATGGGTTTCTGGGGTATAGCAACCCCGGTGGAGTTGCTATATCCGGGTTGGGTTGCTATATTTAGCATAGCAACCCGGTTTAGCAACCCCGGTGGAGATGCCCTTAGCTAGGGATACTTTTATCCAAGTTGTCAAAAGTGGAGAATACGACCCGCTGACTATTGAGGTTTGCAACCCAGCCGACGTTCAGGAATACTTGAAGACACACGTCGAGGGCCACCTCATGAGAACGTAAGCACTCTGTTTTGTACTTTCATGAATGTACTGCACAAGGTCTAAATATATTTTCTATTAATTAAACTTGACAGATACAAAGAACACCTAAAGGCTTTGCCGGAGCAAATTGCGGCACGCCAAAAGAAAAGGCGCAGAAACACTTGTCTCTCAACGGCAAGTTCAAATGACAATTTCCACGTCATGTTAACTACGTCTGTTGACCTGCGTTTTGTTTTATTGCTAAAAATGGCGTCTCGATGAAGTTTTACTTCACCCAACTCTAGTAGGTTTGATTCCGGTCATAGAGCAATGTTGCAGTGATGACGATACGGACGACGAGGCCCATCCTTCTCTATTGCAACAGGGACAGCCAATGCAAGCCTTTGTTTGCAAACTTCCTTGGCGAAGCGAACAAGTGCAGCGCATCATGATTGCACTGGATCGATTGAG
Source organism: Puccinia hordei (assembly GCA_007896445.1). Taxonomy (NCBI): domain Eukaryota; kingdom Fungi; phylum Basidiomycota; class Pucciniomycetes; order Pucciniales; family Pucciniaceae; genus Puccinia; species Puccinia hordei. The sequence goes on from RDRW01000562.1 coordinate 220,624, forward strand.
GGCTCGGCGGCGTGAGTATGCAGTCCAAAAACCCAACACTCCCCCGCCACGAGTGCGTCGGCGTCCCAAAAACCCGACAATAAGCAGCAGGCCTTACATAGAAGGCCTCCCAATTGTGTTTTACGACGCCGCCTGGTTACAAACACTGTCAACCAACCATCTTCAAACGTTGAACAGCAGAGTGGATGGACCCGCTTGAATACTATGTTGGACTACTTGAGCAAATAATAATACCATCCTGATAATTGTGTAGCTAAGCTGGCCCGTATCAGGAAAGGTCAGAACTTAACTTAAACCCCAGATGTCCACCTTGTAGTTTGGCTGCACTGTCATTAATTAATAGAACTTAATTGATCAAATTCCATGATTTTTAGATGACCAACGCCGGGTGACTCTTCTCACGCCTCTTGTAGATGTAAATATATATATTTATGAGACAACAGCTGAGATGAAGATTGCATTTAGTACACAAGTACGACACCACGGGAGTTGTGTACATAGTAACCCCCTACCCCGGAAGGGGCTAGGGAGAGTTCCCCTTCTGTTTATCCCTTTTTAATCTGATTTGAGTTATATTAATAAATCCAATTATCCATTCAGTCTTTGTATGTCAACATGTCCTTTCGTTCAAAGGTCATTTGCACCTGCATCAGTCAGGGCTGTTCAAAACTCACCCATGCCGATAACGGGGTCATCAAACATGGCCAATACGTCAGCTCTTCAACTCAGAAAACACATGTTTTGTGGGACGAACGAAACAGGCGTTTAGTGGAATCAGCAACAACAAGTAGTAAGTGGTGTTGCTCTTCCGCAAAGAATGGTGATTGTTAAACTAATCAATGGTTTTATCTTGTTTTGCATAGCAGGTTTTTGCCAACCTGCAACAACACAACACCTAACTTCCTCACCAGCCGTCCTCGATGAAAGTCTTCTTGGTTCGTTTGCCACTCTTTCTGCCAGTCCTAACACACAACTTTCAGTAGATTTTGCAACACAAGATTCAAGTTACCATGAACCTAATGTGGAAGACATGGAAAAGCTGCCCAGGTACTATGATTGCGGTAAGTCTCTCGGCCTCAAAAACATTGGCTGATTTTATATTAATGGATTTTGAGTGTCTTTAGCTTGATTCCATAATGTTTTTATTAGCATGAATCCGGCAACACTACTTGTAAACTTGAAAATGAGTCTTTTTTATGTGACGCAGCAAGTTTCACATGACTCGGCGGCTTATCTATTGAAGCTCGACCGTCACCTGATAGAGATTGTTGCGTCTTACGGCTTGGACGAATCATCTCAACCACGCAGTCTCAACTATTCTGAGCGTAAAACCCTCAACTCGTTTCCCAAGGATCCCACAACGGTGATTCAGCATCTAGCAATCAATCCGGATATCAGTTTCCTCGTCTGTTGTCCTCGATGCTTTGCCATGTATCCCACTCTCACAGCCCCTGAAGAATGCGTCCATAGTGAATTTCGGCAGTGCTTTGAACACGCGGATGAATTCCAAGATCAATTTGAATCCAATCAAAATACAGGAACTGATGCGGAAGCAGAATTGTCTGGTTCTGATCAAGACAACAATCAAATCTGTGGTGCTGATCTATTCTATGAACATCAAGGCAGCCGGAAGGCAATCCGTCGTTTTGGGTTTCACAACCTTTATAGTTGGTTGGCACAATTTTTTTCCCGGACTGGTATCGAAGACGCCTTAGAGGAGACTGCACAAAAATCCTGCTGCCCGTTCAACGACATGGCGGCTGAAATATCCGATATTCAAGACTCGCGTGCTTGGCGAGAATTCCTTGGTCCCGACGGCCAGCAATACACATCCAACTCGGGTAACTTGACTTTTGGGATGTTTATTGACGGAATTAATCCGTTTGGTAATCGTCAAGCTGGGAAGCACGTTTTGGTAACTTTCATGATAATGGTCTGCTTGAGTCTGCCGGTTGCTCTTCGTTATCGCCCCGAGAATATTTTTGTCGTTGGAATTGCACCTGGCCCCAAAGAGCCCTCGCTTGAACAAACTAACTGGATTCTCAGACCATTAGTTGAGCAGCTCAAGTGCCTATGGAATACAGGCACTTATCTATTGAATACTTATCAACACTCTCAGGGTCGACTGATACGTGCAGCCTTGCTGCCTTTTTTTGCTGATTTGCCCGCTCTGCGTCGTAGTCTTGGATTTGCTGGCCACAACGCTTGTCGAATGTGTTCTTACTGTCTCATTGACAAGAAAGATATCCGAAACTTTGACACAACATCTTGGCCACTACAAAATCTGGCCGACCATCGATACTGGGCAAACCAATCTCGTGCAGCTGAGAATGCCAAAGACAAGAAAAAAATCCTTTCTGAACATGGTGTTCAATACTCAGTCTTACTCGAGCTTTTGTATTGGAACGTTTTGGATTGTCAAGTTGTGGATGCAATGCACAACCTATTGTTAGGTATTCTGAAATGGCATTGTCAGAGGTTCTGGCTGATGTCTGATGTCGTAGATGAAGAGAATGAACGTCGACCAGTCTCATCTCGCGAGCTAGATGAGCTTCTCAAAGATTCTTTCAAATCAGCGTCCAATCCCGAACCTAGGCCAGCGAGTCCCTCGAGTCCCTTGCTTGACGAGTCTGAAGGGGTAATACCTTTTGGTGAAATGTTATTTGGATGTAACACGGACTCTAGCGACGCTGACTTTGTGCTTGGGAAAGACTGGGATGGCGATTGGATCCCTCACTCAACTGGTAAAGTTATTCTTGACAAGGATGCCTTGTCATCCATTAATCAATATCTCCGAAAGCTGCACATACCAAGTTGGATTGGTCGAGCCATTCCAGCCCTTGGTAAGGCATCTTTCGGCCGGCTCAAGGCCAACGAGTGGCGCAATTTGTTTACAGTCCAACTTCCGCTTGTATTGCCAGCCGTTTGGGATGACAGCAATCCGGCCAACCAGTCTTTGCTCCATAATTTTGCACATCTGGCTTCGTTTGTAAACCTTGCACTCAAACAAACGACCAACAGGCAACGAGTCAATAAGTACCGTCACCACCTACACGAATACATGAAGAGCAGTTTGGTTCTCTTTCCAGACTCGCCGGTGGCCACCAATCACCATATGGCCTTCCATTTGGCCGATTGCATTGAAAGATACTGACCTTGACGCGCATGGTGGTCTTTTTCAATGGAGCGTCTCATGGGCACTATATTGAAGACAACTAAGAATAACACACAAGGTAAATCAAACAAATCAATGAGTGCACCTTATCTCTACTGATATTTTCCGTTTCTAATTTCCAATTGACCTAGGTCAATTGGAAATTACTTGCTTGAAAAAATTTTATCGAATTGCCAACCTCAGAGCTCTGCTGGACAGCAAGCATTTTCCTTCAACATTGGCCCCAGTCATTCGCCAAGTCAAATTGCTCTACGACCCAATCCCGTTCGCCCCCAAAACACAAACCAAAAACCGTATTTATCTAGACACGCAACTTTTTGAGGGACTCATAGCTTGAATAAATCAATTATTCCCCCTCATCAATCAATTGTGGCTTGCGTTGGACAAATGGGAAAAAACTAAACCGTGTGATATCGAAAGGTTTTCTCCGTTAACCTCCCGGGTTTTGAAAATTCCCAACTTTGTTCGGGATGAGATTTTATACTCATCACTCAAAACCAATGAGAATAATTGTATTATAGCTCTCAAGCCCGACACTCACACCGCCAAATATGGAATTATCAAGCTCATATTTGAACATTCACGGAACCCTCCAGATAAGGTAACCATAACTGACATATGGCTATCCATAAGACCTTTAATTCCTGTTCCACCATATGTTGAACAACCTTACGCACAATTAGAAAACTACGAGATGGGCCTTTCATTGCAAAAAGTAGACCAATCAAACAGTCACATCATACATTCATCTGAAATTTCGGCACATTGTGCCTGGACTAAATACAAACCTAAATCACAGAAAAGTACCAATGAGGGATATATTGCACTTGTCTCTCTTGACCGCTGATGATTCACATTGTTCCTCATCTTATTTTATTAGAATCTGTCATTTTTGTGTATTTGTAGGGCTTTTTAAGTTAATTTTATACATATAAGTTGTCATGATTGCAACCTCTATGGGTGTAATAAAAGCTGAATCTGGATTTTCTGAAATGTACAAAATTGAGATGTCAATAGGTCGCTGTGGCTACACTTCTCAATCCGGAGAAACACAAACAAGGCACCTATGATTATTTTTTGTTTCAGTCACTTGCCAACTTGACCTAAGCTAACTAAATATTAAAGCTCAATTTGTAAAAACGCCATGCAACATGAGTCTCTAGCCGGACACTTCAGGTCCGCCGCGCGCCATCAAGCCTGAT